>JAWPHD010001604.1:0-306791 GCA_037043455.1 Cyrtodaria siliqua
ACCTACAAGGTCAGACGAGCTATAAAATAAGGTGGACATATTCGTCGTTTTTAGCGATATACCTTCATGATATTATAATTATAGTTTAAATATATATAAACAAACACTCGATAACATCTAAATATCTTACTTACTTACAGAAACATAACTGAGACTGATTCGTTGTAAAATGCGGTAATGCTTTAATACAGTATATAAAAGTAGTAATCTACAGGATGACACCAAATCCCTTGAGGCCACGTCAAATGTGATAATTTTTATTCATTTCGAAAAATAATTATAACCGTTCGCATATAATTCGTTCGAAAAGAAAAATGATTCAGTGCTCGAAACAAGAACCTTTCATTGAACATTTTCTATCAATATCAAAATAGTGTTTCGGAACGCCGAATTAACAGAAAGTCAACTGAAACTCGCTTCACACAGTTGAACTTTGGACTAATGAATATCCGTCTAAATCATCAATTAAAGAGAATTCTTATTCAGTTGTAAATAATCAGTTCTATTGAATATCGGTCTAATTGATGAGTGGTTTAATTGTATTAGAATTCTGTTTAACTGCATTGATTTCTTCAATAAGAGAGATTCAATTGAATTAAACCTTAATCAACTGAATTAGACCTCTCTTTAATGTTATGGAACCTCTCTTCAGTTGAATTGGACCGCGGTCTTAATCGACTGAATATATGGTTATTTTAATTGACTAGAGGTCTAATCCAATTGAAGAGAGGTCTTATTCAAAGCAATATAAATCAAATGTTTGCTGCATCCTATATATTTGGAGTGAAGTTTGAATCGACTTAATAAAACGGAGCTGCTACTTTTATCTCTCGTTTGTGTTTGTTGCTTCCAAGGGATCCCATTTTCAGTATTTATTAATATTCGCAATGTCGATTTTAGAAACCAGATCAAGAACATGGCTTAAAATGACACAGTAATGAAAAAAATGATGGACAAATATTTAAAAAAAATCTGTTTATTGAACAAGCTGGCACAAGTTAAATTAGTTTCAATTCAAACCCCACGCTAATATATAGAGAACGACTGCTGTATCGTTGGCGTTGTTCAACTTAAACTAATTTCACCAGATTATTTTGTACAAATACGTCATCACAACGCTTTGAAGACTAGCTTCTGGCATGTGTTGGTTTCACTTTGTCGGGGTTGAAAACAGTGCGCGGTAGTTGCTGCATTGAACTTCGAACATGTTTAATACTGGAGTTAATTGGGCGTTCTTCTTGTATAAAGTGTCAAACTGACATGCATTTTTTCTTCAGGTAAGTTATGATATTTAGATTGTATCGAGTGTTTGTTGATGTGTATTTAAACAACAATTATAATAAGATGATAGTAAAACCAAAAAGCATCGCTAAAACGACGAATATGTCCACCTTGAGTGTGTTCTTAATTCATAGCTCGTATCCGTGGCCGAGAGGTTAACGGTATTGCGTTGTAAACCTTCTAGCCTCGCACCGCTGCAGAGTGGAATCCCACTGGGAGATCGACTTGGAAGTGAGGAAGTGTCGATTTTTACGGATGGCGAGAGGTGTACAGTACCGGTTCTACGCTGCCACCACCATAGAAAAATCGATCGTCATATATAAACTTACATGTGTTGAAATGGACGTAATACACTATACAAACAATCAAACAAACAAACAAAAAATATTTCATATCACGCATGCATTGTAGGTTGCACGCCTTTATTGCCGAGCAATGTTAATGATAAATCTTCTTCGAATATGTTATTTGTTTCTATAAATTCGCAGATGTACGTCAGATATTTATATCTATGGTTTGGAAATTCAGAAGATAAATGTTAAGGCATGAAACTAAATAAAAAAAATGAGCATCTACATCTATGTTGTTATCTCCCCCCCCCCCCCCCCCCCCCCCCCCCACAAAATTTCATAGGGCAGAACGAAATTGCTAAACATGCGTAGATCGTTGAATTAGTCGCTGTGTTCAATTGCCTAACGTATGACATTCTTCGATTTTTGAAAAACAAACAAAAAAACACGTTTCAATACAAAAAGAATCGTGCTCGATTTCGAACACCTACCTCAACTGCGGCAGTTTTGATCGTTTGCCTTAAACTCTGGGTATTGCCAAAGCATTGCTGGTGGTGGGATTCCCGGGCGTGATCAAGACGTTCTACAGAACCCAACACCCATGTCGATATTTTCAAGGTCAAGGTCATATTTTTTTATATGCATTAGATTAATAAGGTCAGTTTTTTGTCCGCTCTCTTGACACAATGCTCGCCCCTTGAAGACATGCAGACCCTCCCCTAATCCGAGCCATAAGTTTACATCACAATCAGGTAGCTCCATATAACATTGGCATTATTGTCCTTCGATTAAACGGATAGAGGGCAATGCTATTATAACCATAACAGAACACAAGAATATTACCTACTTTCATTTAAATTAGACTTATTACTCTTTGTAATTGCATACGTATACTTTTGTCAGGAGCATAACTGAAAACTACGAATGGGACTGGAATGCATCTCAGTTTGCACCTTGATAGTAAGCACCTGTTTGTTGGTCGCGACACATCATCTCATGGTGGTAACTATATTTGTCTATACGATACTTGGATTCAAATCGTAATGAAGTTATAGCCCTGACCTACAATTATATATATGACCTTTACATCTATGTGTGACATTGGCCTTTGCATTACATGCAAATCTGAGTACCAAATTATGTCGACCACGTACATGTACTATGATCAACGGAATAATGCTACCATTCTTTTCTTACTGGAATTCTTTGCAACTCTGCAGCTCTTACTGTAACTCCTTAACATAAGGTCGATAAATATATTTACAATTATTGGTAAGTTTTAAAATAATGTCGATATATATGTTTCCCTTATTATAATAAGGTCCATATGTATTTGATATAAGTATAACTCCTCAGAATAAGGTCGCTATAGTTTTGATATAATTTTAACTCCTCACAATAAGGTCGATATATTTATTGCGACATTAAAAATACCACAACGATCATTATATTTATATTCAGTAATATGAACATAAACACCGAAGATTACTATTACAACTCAATGACAAAAACATTTATTTTTATTTTTAGTTTGAACAAACTTTAGATTTATTAGGATCTTTTCATTAAAAAACGGTAAATTTAATGAAAAAAATTATATGAAAACTATTCGGTAACCAGATCATATTTATATTTAGATTATACATCTATATATAATACAGATTAAAACTACCATTTTTATGAAATTGAAGTTATCTTGATAATGTTCAGACTGTGTGCAAAATACATATTATAACTATCATGTATATCTTCAGACGATGTATACACTAAACATGCAGTTGCATTGAAAGTTAATTAGATAAACAGAATATAACATCGGGTGTCGTCTTACGTTTGCAAAACATAATATAATATAACAAATAATTAATACACGAAATACCTAAGCTGTATTCATGTAGACATACAAACTGTTATAAACATTTTAAGCATGCGTTTGATAAACTTTTTATTTAATGGGTACAATTTGATGAGTGTCTTCAGAGACCCTGGATGATTAAGCCAGGTTGATAAAAGTATACATATTACTAGTTTGAGCTCTTTTCTAACAGACCTAACTATTCACAAATCTTGATGAATTCATTATCGTTTCTGAAAATTATTGTTTAATGATTTAATTTTCAGTTGTATGCTGTCTGTTTGTTTTAATAATTATTCTGTCTGCGATTGCATATTTTATTTTATTTTTTTCTTGCATGATTTCACTTCAGATGCTAAATTTATCTCTTATTTTCCTTTACTTCCTTGACATCTTTTTGACATGATTCAATCTCATGTTTTAATTAAGTTATTTGGCTGTCCATTGTTTGTTGGTTAACTTTCCTGTATTTGACATCTACATTTATTTTCACAAGATGGAAATATTGACCTCCAGCTGTTGTATTTCATCGCATATTGATTTACATGTATATTCTATCACAACCTGACTTCTATGGTAATGTGATTTACAAACATTATAAGATCCTTGGTCATAATCACGTTCATAGAATCTTTATTAAACATGTTACAACATTCATCAAAAGAGGTCATGATCCTATCATTTTGTAACGCACTGCATTTGTAATGGTTTACGTATATAAAGTTCGTCACTATGCTTTCCTCTTTGATTCTGAGCAGCTGTTATTCACAAACACAGCATAAAGAGCCGCCTGCCTGACAAGGCCTCTATCTTTTCAGCTGAAATTAAGGCAATTGAACTTGCTTTAAATTATATTCAGGAATCTGATGATGACCATTTTGTAATCTTTTCTGATTCCCTTTCATCTCTTCAAGCACTGGGTAATATGAAACATGATAACCCAGTTGTGCTTCAGCTTTTAGAAAAGTACCATTCTCTTATAGTTGATAATGTTCTTATTTTCTGCTGGCTTCCAAGCCATGTAGGAATACGTGGTAATGATAGAGCTGATAGTGCTGCTAAAGCAGTATTAGGTTTACATATATCTAATACTAAATTACCTTATACTGATTTAAAAAATTGTATTAACACATTTATTCGTAACTCTTGGCAAGCCGCTTGGGATTTGTCAGTTAACAATAAACTCCATTCAATTAAACCGTTACTTGGAGAATGGCGTTATTCTAGTAGACCCATTCGTCGAGAAGAAGTTCTCCTAGCCCGGTGCAGGATAGGGCATACACGTTATACTCATTCATATTTATTACAAGCTGAGCAATTACCAGAATGTATACCCTGCTTTACACCGTTAACGGTCAAACACATCTTATTGGAATGTGTAGACTTTGATCCAATGCGTCAAAGGTACTACAATGTTAATATTATGAAAGAGTTATTTGATACTATAGATTTTAGTCTTGTTTTAGATTTCCTAAAGGAGATCAGACTATATAAATCATTATAATGTGTTCTTATATATATTTACTTGTTTATAAATCCGTTGACGGGCATTTGTTGATTTACATACATAGTTTATATTACACCTTATCATCCCTTTTTTTTTTAATAGTTTTATCTTTATATATTTACAATAATTTTTAATTAATACTTCATTTCTTCATTATTCATCAACTTTTGCGCACAATATGACCTATTTATGTGTCGACGTGCCGTAAAACACCATTCATTCATTCATTGATTCTGAGATGACCAGTCAGATTGTGGACCCTATGATGACGTCTACCTACATCCCATTACGTGGTCCCACCTTAATTCCATTAAGCGAAGGGAACGTTTCTATTAGCATGATTTTATAACTGATAATTCGACAATAAAACACGTTTAAAAACCTTTTTTTACTGAAAAAATGCGATATCCAGATTATAATTACCTATTAGATGTTTTAATTTTACAATATGAAAACATTTTAAGTCGAAATTAAGGTTTTATTACATATCCAAGCCAACCGCGTTTTCGCGTCTTGGAGAAAGGGTTGGATGGGGTATGAAAGTTAATACCATGACAACGTAATGCTTTTAGTACGATAGCTTTTGATGTTTGTCTTTAATCTTGTCTTGTCTACCCTTACCGGTTTGTTCTCTTGTGGCTCTGGTTTCTTACTTACTTTGTGACTTTCTAGACTTTTCTTTTTTTATATTATATAATTATTATACATGACCATGTATGTGCTTTTATTATATTGCCTATTAATGCTGCCTTGTTTGCTAGAGATTACAACCTGGCGGGGATATCTTTATTTACACTTTCCCGTTTATTGGGACGACAATAGGGTAAGAGTGAGGTTTGGTGCACTCTAGTTCCTGGTTTATACCCCCAGCGGCCATTTTTGCCTCTTTATAGTTGTTGTTTGTGTGTTTGTGGTTGACTGTCGTCCTTGGTTGCAACTTTTCCTATTCGATTTTTATATCTACTTTTGATAGTGACCGTCATATTTTCAAGTTGTTTTGTATATTTCATTATCGTCTTCTATTATCAGTTGTTTCATAGTGTATATGTCTTGTTTCATCGGTCGTGGATACTACGCGCCCAACTGGTTGATTATCTATAGTACATTTTAACTATAATTGTTCTTTATCAACCTATTCAGCATCTATTTGTTTTCTTTTGTTTGTTCAACCGAGTCAACCTCTATGCTGTTTTCTTTTTCAGTAATAAGTTTTGTCTCATTATCTTCAACTAAGTCAGTGTATTTCAGAAGCCCCGGAAATTTGTGTGTTGCAAAGTCTTTGTATTGGTTTCCCTGGCAAGTGTAATATTCAGTTGACATAGTTGATATAGTAAACAGTTTCATATCTGTTCTTTTGAAGTTTATTTCTAGTTGCCATGTTTATGTAAGACTATGTATGCAATGCACTTTGAAACTGTCGTGTATTCTGTTCAGACTATATATACACTACACATTGAATCTATCATATGCTCTTCTGACAAGGTATACAATACACATTAAAACTATCACGTTTATATTCAGACTATATATACACTACACATGGAAACTATCATGTTTATTTTCAGAGTATGTATATGATACACACTGAAATGATCATGACTGATTATGTTCAGGCTATGCATACAGTAAACATGGACACTTTCATGTGTATCTCAGTATATGTATTAAATACACATTGAAACTATTTTGTATATGTTCAAACCATGTATACAATGCAAGTTAAAAATATCATGTATAAGTTCAGATTATGTATACAATACAAATTGAAACGATACTCTAAATGTTGAAGGTCCATACTCGATGAAGGACGAACCCACGATGATGTGTAAATCTGGTAGAACAAAGATGTTTGCTCGTCACAAATGTTTATTGAATATCATGCCTGATGGAGCTCCATACGGCTGTAGAGATTTGACACACCTGGAACACTGTGGTAATTCTTAACTTCATGTCCATGCATTAGTAACATTTTTGTTGCAAATTTGAGAAAACTATACCTCTACCATTCATATAATAGGATCAATGACCGTATTGGCAACATATTACTTTAATTAAATGTAATTTGATGCTCGGACAGGATTTGTATCATTAGAGTTATGGCTCTTGTTTTACTGAGGCAGAACAGGTAGTTAGGTAGGTATGTATGTAGGTATGTAGGTAGGCAGGTAGGCAGGCATGCAAGTAGGTAGGTAGGTAGGTAAGTGGGTGGGTGGTAGGTAGGTAGTTTATTTTTTGCTTGGATGAAAACATCTAATACACATAATCAATAACCTTCAAAAACGCAACATTCAAAGGCATAGACTTGAGCAAAACCCCATAATTTGTAATGCATGCGACATACACACAAACAAACGAACATATAAAACATATTTGATAAACACACACACAAGTATGTCGATTATCTAGCGACATAAGCGATAGACCCGTAGCCAGAGTTTACAAAACACAGAGACGAACCTAGTTGATGGGTCCGGGTGTCCTCCCTATGATATTTTAAAAGGCAAATTATTTGTATGAGTACAGTTACAATGTTTTTCGAGTTTTCTAAAAAAACTTTTTTATGAAGAAAAAAAATCAAAACGCATGTGTGCTTAATGGGTCAACTAGTTTGGTCTCATCACTCAGAACGAAATTTAAAAAATAACAATAAAAAGTTCATTCAATAAGAATTCGAGCCTGGAACTACTCAGTACAAGTTAAAGTAACGACGCCATTACTCTTATGGCCACCGTGCCCGATTGTCGAATACTGTATAATTTACGAAAATATAATTTCAATTAAATTTCGAATTAAAAACAAACAAACAAGATGTTATAATACAAAAAAAAATGCAAGTATTATAACGCCTGCAACAACTCTAACAGTTACGTACGGTGTTCCGTTAGGGCCATCGTACCATCACGTATTGACGTTTACAAGTCGATACGCGATGGTACGATGACGATTTTACGATGGTGCAATGGCGATGGTACGATGGTCCATCGCGTTGTCGCTATCGTACCATCGTACCATCAGGCATCGACTTGGACAATTGTTTACATATCGATGCGCTATGATACGATAGACCATCGTACCATCACGTTATTGCCATCGTACCATCGCGCACCGACTTGTTAACGCGATGGTACGTTGGTCATATTGCATCATCGCGAATCGACTTGTAAACTGTATTTGTAAAGTTGTAACAGGTCGAAGCGCGATGGTACGATGGTGATATCGCGATGGACCATCGTACCATCGCACATCTCCCATCGTACCATCGCCATCGTACCATCGCGCTTCGACTTCTAAACGTCGATACGCGATGGTACGATGGCCCTAACGGAACACCGTATTAACGGGCTTTAAAAAATATTTTTTATTTTTAAAAATATATACTGTAATGCATTATATCACATAGGCGTAGGAACAGGGGTGAGAAATGGAGGTGGGTAGAGGGGCAATATACTCTGGCAAGATGGGAGGGTGGCAGAGTATATGGTTGCCCCCTCCCACTCACCCCAACAATATTTTTCCTTCCAAATTGCGTGTTGAATCCACAAAAATCGAAAATGTGCATGTGTCTGGAAATTGTATTGTCACCGCGGCTAACATTAGCTATTTGACATTGAAAAGCAACTACATGTATTTTGTCCATTACAATCTGTGATACGCAAAAACATATATGCACTTGTCCCCCACATCCCTATAAATTAATAAAGTTTAGCTTTTAAGTTTATTTCAGCATTCGTGTTTCAAAGAAAGCTTTACAGATATCTTATATCATATGTATTTCATTTCTATCAACATTTCTGCTTATTTGCTAATCAAAATAACATAGAGGCCACTCCAAGTTGCAGTTGCAGTTGCCTCAGTGTGAACTGCCTCAGTGTGCCTCAGTGTAGCTACGGGCCTGATAAATCAATGAGATACCTATTAGGGAAGACATATGTAATGCATGTGTCCGGATAGTACATGTTTACTTTAGATCAATTTACTTCAGCACGTTTGTGATCCTAAGATCCTAAGTTATATAATAAATGTTTGTAAACACATGCATTTATACTTTATTTTGAAAAGCATTGAGTACGTACAACGTTAACATGTTATATACTGATACGTCTAAACAATTGATATAAAAAGCAGAAACTGAAATCAAGCTATAAATGATTCTTATCATTATCAGGTGCCGATCTAGAATCTGAGTTTTAGTAGCATAACTTTTGAAGAAACAAATATAAAGCAAGAACACACCAAAGTAACCTAATGGCGTCATTGAGGCTCGAACATATGATCTCCGCATTATTTAAAGTAAACGTACTACACGTTCACTCAATATAATAGTCGGACTAGACTACATGTAACACATGTCAAATAAACAAAAATCTACAATTTTGATTCCGCCACATCGCATATGCCTCAAGAAAACCTTTCTTCCGTACTTTACCCATTCAACATTCAACAAGCAATAACAAATATATTTTATGAAAGAAATTGGTGTCCGTGCTTGATGGATTATTGAAATGTCAAAATTATAGTGTTTTGTTCGTGAATTATTAACTAAGAAATCGTGTGATATGTAATGGGAAATAAATCGGATTAATAAAAGGACTAAATATACGGTAGGGACATTTACATCATGTTTGAAACGTTGTTTCAGTTATTGTGCATGATTGTATTGTGTTACATTAGACGAAGTAATCGACTCGAGCAACGCGTATGTATTGATACAATTATATGCAGTAGCGAGGTATTTATATACCGCCCTGCAGTCAGTTCTTGACTTCAAATTCAACAGAGCGATGACCGAATTAGCCACTCCCAATTCGTGTCAGTCAAGTCTGGTATGTCGTGTTCGTCGTAAACTTTTTTATTCAAATGACATCTCCTCCTAACTGACTGGGCCAATTATATTGAAATTTGGCAGGAAGCAGCCTTAGATTGTCATTTACCACAGTGGCTAAATTCGGGCTGATCGAACTGAAAACCTGATTGCTATGGCAACAAAAATATTTTTTAGCAAAACTTTAAAAATCATCTCCTTTGAAGGTATTGTTCACAATTGAAAGTAATTTCTCAGAAATGATAATTAGGTGATCCTCTTTCAAGATTGCTAAAGCCGACCTGATTCGTTGAAAAACATAACTGCCAAGGGGCGTGGCAATTTTGCCTATATAGTTATAGAGAAAACTTCAAACGACGTCCACCCAGAAAGTATGGTTGCTATGGCAACGATAAATAATTTGTTTGAAAAATAATCCTGTGAGACTGTGTAATAATGTCACAGAAATGATAATTACCTGATCTTCTCTCAAGATTGTTCAAACGGAACTGATTAGTTGAAAATCATGGCTGCCAGAGGGTGGGCCATTTTCACTATACATGTTTATATAGAAAACTTTAAACGACATTTCTCCAGACCTAAACGGCTTTGCTAATTTTATGGAACTGCTTTCCTATTTGATTGTTCGATGACAGGACAGATTGTGGACCCTATGATGACGTCTACCTAAATACTTATAGGACGGTAGCGTTTGATGCTTGTCTTTAGTCTTGTCTACGATTTCCAGATTTCTCCTTTCATACTATTTTGTCGTTTGTTCTCTTGTTGCTCTGGCTTCTGCTAAGTCATTGAGTACTTACGTTGTGACTTTCTTTCTAGGCTTTTGTTTTTATATAATATATACATGATCATGTATGTGTTTTACGGATATTGCCTACTGACGTTGCCTTGTTTGGTAGAGATTTTAATCTGGCGGGGATATCTTTATTTACACTGTCCCGTTTATTGGGATGACAATGGGATAATAGTGAGTTTTGGTGCACCCTAAAACCTGGTTAAACCCCCATCGGCCTTTTTGCCACTGACCGTTCCAAGGCGGTAGACCTATTATCAACCATTGTGTGTTGTTATGTATTATCTTGCCTTTTATTCATCTATATATATAGTTGTTCTTTATTTCTTTGTGTGTTTGTGATTGACTGTCGTCCGTGAATGCTACTGTCATTAGACGCATCATTTAGTCGCCCTTTATAACAATAGTTAAATTAGGGCCGGTCCACCCAAAAAACTGGTTGTTATTGCAACGAGTAGGGAAACAATGTAGAAACGCCATTGAATCTACTTGACAGAAGTTAAGATAATTATGTGATTCCCTATCAAGATTGCTAAATCTAATCTGATTCATTGAAAAGCATGACTGACAAACCATGAGCCATTTTCTCTATATAGCTATATAGACAATTCAAACAACATCTCCTCTTAAACGACTTGTTTTACGAAACTTCATAGGAAGCATCCTTGAGTGGCGTTTTATCAAAACAGCTTAAGTCGGGCCAATCCACCGAAAAACCTGGTTGATATGGCAATGAGAAAGAAACAATTTGGAAAGATTTAAAACATCCATTTTTCTGAAATTATGGATCAGAATTTAAAATAATTTTTCAAATAAACGATAATAAGATGATCTTCTATTAGGATTGCTAAAACCGACCTGATCCATTGAAAAACATGTGTGTGGCCATTTTCCTTATATACCTATACAAAAGACTTCAAACAACAAAGCCTCCTAAAAAATGACTTGTCCAAATTTGATGAAAACTTCACACGAGGCATTCATTGGTGGCACTTCAAAATGGCGGAATTCGGGCTGGTCCACCCAAACATTTACTCTGAAACCACTGGTCAAAATTCAAAATAATTTCAAAGAAATGGTAAGTATGATGCTTGTCGTCATAAAATGCTAGCAAATACAGTTATTTAACAATACATCATTACGCGTTCCCGCCTTAATTCCATTAAGCGATGGGAAAGCTTATATTAGCAATATGTTATAACGGATATTTCGACAATAAAACACGTTTAAAAACATGTTTTACTAAAAAAGTACAACAACTTGTTTAAAACTACTTATTAAATGTTTTAATTTTACAATATGCAAACTTTTTAAGAGCAGACATTAAGGTTTTATTTCTTACCCAAGCCAACCCCGTTTTCGCGTGTTGGAGAAGGGGTAGGATGGGGTATGAAAGTTAATACTCGGACCACGTAATGTGATAAGCTTACCATTGTACACTTGATATAATAATCATGAACAAAAAACTCTCTTGATGGGAATATGCTGTTCTTGTATGTTGATCCAATCAATGCTATTATTTTGTAGTTTCTGTCAATTATTATTTGCTGTATCCACTATGCTACAACTTACATGTACAACACTTGTCAGTGTGAATACGTACATATTACAATTGAATTTTGCTGCATAAACAAACGTTACATATCAAGATTGATCGATAACTTTGCAAGGCAATAACTTCAGACCTACTGCATTGACAAGTGAACAACTGATTGTTTGAACCTACCCCGGGTTAGCGATTTAGGGCCGACTTGGCCCTCTTGTTTCAATTATTTCCTTTTCGAAAAATTGTTTAAACTGGAACTTAACCTTGCCAATACATGTAACTTCAAAGTAGTAGGTCTACCCAATGAAAGTGTGTACACATCTTCAGCACGACCCAATGAATACATCTTAATATAAAGAACCATAACTCTCTGAATTATATTGTTTTAATTCATTTCCATTGATAACGGTTTAACATCGAACTTAACATTTCATTTTGCAAGTGATTGTGACTAATTACTTTCAAAGTATCAGGTGTGCAACAACAACACTGTGTACACAGCTTCATCTAGATCCAATAATTATATCTTATACAGGCTCATAACTCTCTGTTTATTTTTTAAAATTATTTTCGAAAAAGGTTTAACCTAGAGATTAACCATGCCAATAACTACTAAGCATTTGGTCTACAACAATGAAACGATGTCTCGGGAGCACTTATTCGTATACTCCAGTTCCATCTACTGTGGAGATGTTATTTCCACGCATATCACTCGGTGCGCCACTTTCAATAAATACTGGAAAGTGGATCCCTTGGAAGCCACAAACACGATTTTATTGAGTCTGTTCATGCGGGTTAATGTTAAGTGCAACACCTCTCACGCCTCCTAGCACCGGCTTAAGCGATACACTACTTTAAAGCCACAAATATTGGGCGTGATGACCTAAAAGGACCAGTATAAAATAACACTACTGATTTGTAGTCGGGGCGACATTTTACGGCCACCACACAGTATTAAACAAACGCATGGGTAGACGAAAAACAACACAAACGTCCTACTATGTACTGGATTCGGATTCTAAATTACACAAAAATTCTTTATTTTTAATTCTAGTGCCTGCACAACTATAAACATTTCCAAACGTTTAGCTTTTTGTCGTATTGCCGTTAAAGATCACGTTAAACACTATTGTTCTAAATTTTATGACAACTCTAGGATCAAGGTATTTTGGTCAATTAAAACATGCAGGGGACGTTCTTAATACAATTTGCAAGACGCGTTCTTATGACTTTTCAACACTATATCATGTATATACAAACTTACCGCAGAACACTTGTTCTGGAGAAACAATACATTTTTGTCCCATAATAATATCAACGCGCTCTTTTTCACTAGGGCAATTTGGAAAATTTCACTATGTGGACTTTCCAGGAAGTTTATGAAGCGCTTTTTCCCCCTATAAGATAATATTTCATCAGCTATGGAACTACCGTTTATTGACATTTTTTTTATATCCCTATGGGTACAGACTGTGCACCTCTTGTCGCAGATTTGTTTTTATTGTTTTTATGGTAATTTAGAACTATGGCGTCATAGTTCTCAAAATTTCGGCTACCAAATATATATTAGAACTACATTTAAATGGTCATACTTTCTTTGTTTATCATAAAATTTTGATAATTTCTTCATCGCTTTCAAAGATTTTCAGAAATCTAATTAATTAAACGGGAGCATTCCTACATTCCCTTTTATGATCTATACTAAAAATCTTCAACTCTTAAAAGCTAATATTTCTGATATTGTCGTTTCTTACATCTCTCTATTGAAAATGACGAAATAATTAGTAAAATCTATTTCAAGAGAGATGAACTCAAATGTTGACGTATCAAGCCCAACGCTTTCATGTAAATATACGAATTCGTATTAGATTTCATGCTATTACCTTTCATTAGTTTGTGATATTGTAGATATATGTGTACATCTCTTTATCCGGAGAAAATAAATATATAGATAATGTAGTTGAACACACAATGTTACCAAAGTCAGTGCTCGAAGAATGCAGGAAGAATGCAGTTATATAATATCGATGATAATTTCGACTAAGAAGACTGCTGTAAATGTCCTGTGTATAAATGTTGCTCTTCTATATGACTATATTCCAATAACCCATCTTAGACCATTTCAGCATGTAATACCAAAAGGTCAGTTGCTTTCATAGAGAGTCATACCGATAAAAATAATGCATAGTTATGTATAATTTCTTATTATTATTTCAATATCAGTTTATGAATTTAATTGTTTTTGTATTTGCTACTTTAACCAAACTCTGAACAATCTGTTTACAGAGAACTTCCTGTGCCCAATGAACTATGTCAAATGTCCAGACAGTTTCTGTTTACACGTGCGTTTGGTGTGTGACGGTCAACCACACTGTCCGCATAGCGAAGATGAAATAGACTGCGGTAAGTACGTTTACTATTATAATAGATCTGTATAATATATAAGATATTTTATACAACATTACCACATCACCTTATCAAAGACAAACTCATTGCTCTTATTAAAACAACAACTTGCGCCTGAGAAAAAAATACATTGTTGGCCTGTAACAATACTAAAGCGTGTTTTACTAAGGCAGTTTAGACAGTAACACTATATGGACATGCCAAGAAGTTTGTGAGGCATTCATTTTCTTATTAGATAATATTTTCGTCAGGTATGGAGCTACCGTTGTTAGAAACAGTGTTGGTATCCCTATGGGTATGAACCGTGCACCTCTTGTCGCATATTTGCCAGTAGGGCTTATACCATGGTCTTTTGTCCATCGTTCGTCCGTCCGTACGTCCGTTAACTTTCTGATGTCAACACCCTAGCACCTTTATCCGATCTTTACCAAACTTGACCAGATTAATGATATCAATGAAAGCTCGGACATGTTCGAAACCCAGCCTGATCGGACCAGTAACACCGGAGTTATTGCCCTTGAATTTCCGAAAAGTAATATATTGTGTCTTGTCAACACTCTAGCGCCTCCATTTTTTACCAAACTTTACCAGATTTTTAATATCAATAAATGTACACTCTTCCGATCTTTATCAATTTTACCAGATTATTAATATCAATAAAAGCTCAGACGAGTTCAAAAACCAGCCAGATCGGACTAGTTACAACGGAGTTATTGCCCTTGAATTAACGAAAATTGCTATATTTTGTCTTGTCAACACCATAGTGCCTCCATTTGTCATCGATCTTTACCAGATTTTTTAATATCAATGAAAATTGCTATATTTTGTCTTGTCAACATATTGTCAAGACTGGAGTTATTGCCCTTGAATTTCCGAAAAGTGCTATGTTTTGTCTTGTCAACACTCTAGCGCCTCCATTTTTTATCCGATCTTTACCAAACTTTATGCTTGGTGGTGGACCCTTTTTTTTTTTTTTTTTTTTGTGTATTAAAACCTTTATAGGGACATAACTCTGCCAAAAATCATTCAACTGGAACACGGTGACAAAATGCATAACTAGATTTAGTATTGATTATCCTGCAAAGTTTCATTAAAATCTTGCCAGTGAAAGCCCTATAATAATTGTCTTAATGAGACAATATACATAACATTCTTTATTCAATTATATACACGCTACAATACAATCAATGATGTTTCAAACATATATATAACAACATGTTGCATACATATCAACTTGCATTTTATCTATCTATCAGTTTGTCTTTCTTTCTTTCTTTCATTTTCTTTCATTCTTTATTAAGAGTGCGTTTTCATTTCTTTAAGATGAGATCAGCAATCCAGTTGTGTAAGGAATACTTATTACCTCCCCATTACCTTTATATGGATTTAGCAAAATAAAAAGTCAGACTGGTCACCTTGTTTATATTATAAACCTGTGTGCGCCCCTTTGCTGTATTTTGCTAGGTTTTTATTATCGGCATATATGGGTCACGATGGTCTAGCACGTGGAAACTTTGTATTAAGACACGAATGGCACGTGTCTTGCACCAAAAACAAGCCTGTTGATGTTTTCAAAGCAAAAACTAGTATTGTTATATAGTGTATTTCAAAGGATTAACGTCTCTCTCTGTATATAGTGAATTCAAAAGGATTAACTTATGACTTATGACACTATTATTGGTGTTTGGTAAGTAAATACTAAAGCAAGTAAGTGGTGGACCCTTTTACAGTTCGCCACTATGCTTTCCTCTTTAATTGTACGATGATCGGACAGGCTGTGGACCCTACGATGACGCCTACCTAAAGCCCATTGGGACTGTGGCATTTGATGTTTGTCCATGATCTTTCTTAATGGTTTATACTCTTACTGCTCTGGCTTCTGCCAAGTCATTGAGTACCTTCATTGTGGCTTTCTAGGCTATTGTTTTTTTGTATTATATTTACACGAGCATATGTATGTTTTATTTATATTGCCTATTGATGCTGCCTTGTTGGTTAGGGATTAGATCATGGCGGGGATTTCTTTATTTACACTGTCCTGTTTTAATGGGATGACAGTAGGGTAAGTCTAGAGGTTTGTTGCACCCTAGAACCGGTTTAAACCCCCAGTGTCCTACTTTGCCACTGACCGTTCCAAGGCGGTAGCCCTATTGTCAATCCTTTTGTGTTTGTGATGTCGTTTGCATTTATTATTGCTTTTGCCTTCTTGTTTGTCTGTTTGCGTGTTTGTTTCTGTGTTTTGTGGTTGACTGTCCTCCTTGAATGCTACTTTCACTGTCCGATCTTTTTATATTTCTTTTTACCAGATTTTTAATATCAATAAAAGCTCGGTAGAGTTCGAAAACCAGCCAGATTGGACCAGTAAAACTGGATTTATTGCCCTTGAATAAACGATATTTTGCTATATTTTGTCTTGTCAATACTCTAGCGCCGCCATTTTGCATCCTGTCTGGACTAGTTCTGCTGAATCCCTGGCCGGATGTCATCGAAACATGGCAAGGATGACCAGTATCAAGCCTAGTTGTGCATATCATGTCGTGTTCCTGTTAAATGATTTTTGACAGAGTTCCCGTACCTCTGGCTGGATTTCAGTGGAAGTTGGCAGGAATACTCAGTATCAAGCCTAGTTGCGCATATCGTCGTCGTGTTCCGGCTGAATGATATTTGGTGGAGTTGTGGCACTTTAAACCGTTTTAATGCACAAACTTTGTAAGATGCTTACCTATGTTGAGGATATCAATTTTGCGTCGAAATTGAATTTTTAATACCTGAGTTAGGGCCCAAATCTTACGTTGACTTTGATTGTTTTCAGTAGGGTCATCCGTGTCCCA
The DNA here is from genome assembly GCA_037043455.1 of Cyrtodaria siliqua. NCBI lineage: Eukaryota > Metazoa > Mollusca > Bivalvia > Adapedonta > Hiatellidae > Cyrtodaria > Cyrtodaria siliqua. The sequence continues at coordinate 17,332 of JAWPHD010001604.1, forward strand.
TTGAATTCTGTCTCAAATGGAGTGTATAGTTAATATGATTTCAGTGCATTGTTGTTTACTTCTACGTCGTCACAAGTGGGGCCCGGGAAAAGGGCGTCAAAAGGTCAAATACACTAAAATTTAATTACACTTTAATTTTTCATACATTTACATATAAATATATATATTTATTTATACTCGTCTATGAAAAAATAAACAACATATCGTTTTTATTATTTTAAACTTTGTATTCTGCCCTGATGGTGTGTTTGTGTCTCTTGCGTAGCATGGCAGACGCTTAGAGATCACTTTATACGTCGTCTTTCACGCCGTCCGTGCGTCCGTCACGCGTCAACCTGTAACCTACCCTTGATCATGACTTAAAAAGTTTTAGACCTATAATCATCAAACTTCAAACACACCTTCATCGAATATCACGGAATGACGGTACACATATCTAATAGCTCTGACTTTCATTTCGGCAGAGTTATATTTATTTTATAAAACTTTAACCTGCAACCTTATCGAGCTCCTAACTGGCCATAACTTCAAAAGTATTTTACTCAAAAATATGTTCATGCAACTTCACAAATATAACTAAGCACATGGCAGGCTAATACATGTTTTCCGTGGAATACTCTTCTAGTTTTTTTCTCAAATGAAAAGTAATGACGATGGGATTACATTGTATACATGTATTTCCGACTATGGCAACGGTGGGTCCTCGGGGAAGGCGCGTTAGAAGGTCATATACATTTTGCACATAACTTGGTATAAATACTCGTCTATGAAAAACAAAACATGTGAAGCGATTTTTATTTAAAATTTGGACGTCTGCCTAGAATTATGGGTAGAGTGGATGGAGAAGGGGAAATGGTAATAGAGGTCATTGTTTATTTGTATTTATGTCTCAAATAAATGTTATGATGTTAGGATACAAGTGTATATATTTTATATACATATTTTTCTCCTACGCCACACTTGGCACATACATATATACTCATCTATGAAAAATACGAAGCAAATCAAACAAGTTTATTGTTGGAGGAAGTAGGGGGCTGGGTGTGGATGTGGTGGATGTAAATTGGATCAGCTATTTCTTTTTTCTTTCTCAAACAAAATGTAATGATGATGTGAATACAACGCTTAATTTGCTACAGGGTCACCGATGGGGCTCTAGGTGGGGGTCAGACTATCAAATACACAAATACCCTAAACATGTTTTCATTAACAGTGTAATACATACGGAATAGCATACATAGTACTATTATTTTAGTTCTAAGTTTCAAAGAACAATCAACATGAACTGTGTTTCCACTAGAATTCGGTAGAGGGTCAAAGGGAATTGAATTGAATTGACGAACGCTAGTGGATTTGTGATTGGGCGAATTGGTTCTAGCTTAATTATATAAAACTGTCCTCTGAGACTAATGGTCAGCATTCATAATAATTTCACAGAAATGACCACAAAGTGACTTTCTGCCAAAGAGAACTCAGGTCCACCCCTTCGGTAAAAAAATATGGCTGCTTGCGGATAGGGTTAATTATCTCACCTGAGCCAATTGATAAAGGTGAGCTTTGGCTCATGGTGACCTGTGGTGACCACCGCCTGGCATCCGTCGTTAACATTTCGCTTCAAACGGTATCTCCTCTGAAATCGCAGAACCAATGTTGATCAGCCTTCACAGAAATGATCCTTGTGTGTGACCATCTACCAAAATAGCTAAAATGACGACAATTAATGCAAACTCTGGTTTCCATTGCAACGTGAAGGATCAACGTTAAACAATTTTCTTCTCTGAAACCAATGGTCAGAATTCAAAATAATTACACAGAAATTACCACTAGGTGACTCCTTAGCAAACTATTTGTAGTCCGGGCAACTTTATTTAGCCGCCACACAGCATTAAACAAACGCTAGTGTGAATGTCAACACATACTCTAAATGGGATCCCTTGGAATCAACAAACACAAATAAGAGAGAAAAGTGACAGACTCGGTTCTATTGAATCTGTTCACGAGAGATAACATGAGGTGTAATACCTCTGACGCCCCCTAGCACCGGCTTAAATGGTATTCTACTTAAAAGCCACACCAAACAGATTGGGCTTGATGATCCCAAAGGCCCAGTAAGTAATATCACTACTGATTTATAGTGGGAAAACCTCTCGTATACTAATAAACACAGTATTTACAAATAGGCAACATGTGGAAAAGATAAAAGCACATTAGTATGAATATTATCAATTGTTTTTTATTTAGCACTCCCAGTCCATCTTTATAAATGCTGCGTGTTATTTTTGTTTTAGAAACTTATGCTTGCAAAGGCATGTTCAGCTGCAGAAAAAGTGGATCTTGTATACCACTCGATTTGGTGTGTGACGGTATACGACAGTGTCCACATGGCGACGATGAACGACTTTGTGAATTTGTATGTCCACCACAGTGTGAATGTACTGGCGTGGCTTTTATGAGATGCAACTCCACCTTACCTTTTGTTGGTTCTTCAGCAACAGCCAAACACTTGCGTTATTTGGATTTAAGCAATTCAGTTGTATCGAGTCCTCGTTTTAGCCAGTTATCCGTATTTCAGTCATTGATGGTCTTAAATATCTCCAAGTGTGGTGTAAACGCTATAATGTCAAACTTGACTAATAACACACACAGCAAAAACCCACTACAGTTTATGAAAAGCTTAAAGACCCTTGACCTTTCACACAATATGCTTGAACGTGTAACAATAAACGATTTCAGCGGATTATACTTCTTGCAAAGACTTAACCTTACCGGAAACACCCATCTAGTTACTGTAGAATCTGACGCATTTAATGATTTGAAGAAGGTCACGCATTTGCTTATTGCATACTGTGGTATACAAGCCATAGATAATTCTACATTTAAAGGCATGAACAGTTTGAAATATTTATACCTTAATTTTAATCCGCTGTATATACATACAGGATCGTTTCAGGTCCTCCCTAGCTTGTCATATTTAGATATCCGTGGAAAAAGTGTTGAACTTGAAAATGAACTTTTTGATGGTATCGAACAATTGGACAAACTTTACACAGACTCTTCTTCTTTATGCTGCGTTATGAAAACAGTTAATCCGCTCGGTCTGTGTATCTCACCAGAAAACGCAATCTCGTCGTGCAAACATCTTATAGAAAATTATTTGCTTCGACTATGCATTTGGATTATCGGATTCTCTGCCTTGCTAGGAAATAGTTTTGTCATTGGTTATCATATTATACAGAGTATTCGTATCCAGAGGTGGCATTCTTATACAGTTTTTGTTACCTTTTTAGGTATATCGGACTTTTGCATGGGAATGTATACATTGATTATAGCCTTTGCAGACGTGCATTTCAGAGGAAATTACGGTATCCATGACATTAATTGGCGAACGAGTTCACTATGTACGATTGCCGGGATTCTGTCTGCTTTTTCTTGTGAGTCATCTGCAATGCTTATTTGCCTAATTGCAATAGACAGGTACCTGTCTGTCAGATTTCCGTTTTCTAAACTCACTCCATCCATGCCGCTGATATTGGGTGCGCTTGCTAAGCTAATAGCAGTCGTTATCGCGGTATTTCCTGTCACAATGAATGCGTATTTCGAAGGAAATTTTTATTCTAGCTCTGGAGTATGTATTGCTCTTCCACTCACCGGCAGTCGTACTAATGGGTGGGAGTACTCTGTAGGTGTGTTTATTGTCTTCAATATGATATTGTTCGTTGTCATTGGAATCGTAGAAGGTTTGTTGTTTAAAGCGGTCAAAACGTCAAACATACAATCCAACAAAAAACAAGGTGAGGTGGATGCTGCAGTAGCGAAGTCACTTGCGGTCGTCATAGCAACGAACTTTTGTTGTTGGTTCCCTATATGCGTATTAGGTAAGTATATTTAATTTCATAACATGTTTCCGCCATGTTAAACCCACACGTGGGCGTTATTAATAGTGTTATATATATTAGTAATGCCATGGTTATTTCAAGATAATTGATTGAATGTTATACAAACATTTAGGATTATCTTAGTTCCTGAATTAAATCTACGTATGCAAGGAAAACGCTGAATGGCATAAGTTTTATATAATAAAGAAAAAGTGGTTTTCTGTCCGTACAACAACGATTTCAATTCCACTCTTGTCATTATAGAAGTATCTCCAAACGTTCAATTATTCTTCAAAAAACACAACATAATTTCTAACCACAGACAGATCAATTCATTTGATATCCCCACTTTCTAACCTTCTTATGAACCATTAATGTTAGTCGATTTGCATCAAACAAATCAGCTTGTATTAGAAAAACTATTTATTTTTCATAAGCTACAAGGAAAACTTTATTTGGTAAGATATATCATCAGAGTTAAATATTAGGAAAGTGCATTCAGGCATTCGTTAATAAAAATCAAAATATCGAGATATTCACTCGGTGAAAACAAAGGATGTTATTCGGAATTTATCCTTTGTGTCTATATGCAAATCAAGTTATGTGACCACAATTTAATTTACATGTTTTTACATTGAAATTATTAAATAAGACATTAAGCATTACTCGAAGATGTATGGCTGTGCACAAAAAATACTCGTTAACATAATTCTCACTACGACAAGTTGTTTTAGAGGGGTAAAGTTAGTTTAGTATCAACGGATAAACACCGAGTGTTCCCTCTACCAAGGAGTTGTGCTATTTGTATATCCCCACTTTCACAAAGTGAATTTGGTGCTATACAGAAATCACGCTGTCCGTAACGTCCCGTCGCGTCGCGTCCCGACCCGTAAAACATTGTTGTCCCGTTGCCTCCCGTCATGTCGCGTCCCGTAACACAGTTGTATTACTTGCAATACTTAAACAGTTTGGAATGGGTTGTTCCCAAACTTCATGTACACATAACAACAGATGAACTTTTGTCCTTTTGCATCACCCATTGTTGGTTGCCTTATTTATTACAGAATAATGGCCTTTTGGTTGACTTAGAATTTAGGCGGGGGTATTCATCACCTTACTAGATCAGTGATTTGACAAATTATCTTGTGACGTCATGAGAAAGGTATGATTTTAGTTGAAACAACATGTCAACATTCTCATTTCATCACAATGAACATGAGATATGCAATGCGTTTATCAATATCAAAGATGTTTTTAATAAGACAAAATAATTTCAAAATAGTAAATGGTAGACCCGTTTACTATGTAAACCAATACTCTTGCAAAAACATCTCTCATGCGCCTTACTGTAGTTACATGATCACAGTTACTTTCAAGATATGTGTATGCACTTATTTTCAGGTTTTATGTCCTTGGGTGGGTATGAACTATCTCTGGAAATGTATGCGTGGATTATCGTCTTTGTTTTGCCAATAAATGCGGCGCTGAATCCGTTTCTGTATACTGTATCCTCCATTCTGAAGAAAAAGGTAATGCATGTACTTCATTGTTGAGTTTTTCAATATTATTTTTAATATACTAGACTGCATCTGTACCCAGCAAATGTTAGTCAAAATATGTGCGACAAAGGCAAATACAATGCATCAGTGGGAGCTCACAGACGGAGAGATTCAGAAAACCACGCCCTTGTAACGTCAAGTCTAGACGATGACATTTTAAACATGCCATTCGAAATGTACTTTCTCCATACAGTTTTCTTTCCATTCCAGCAGTGTTTACCATGCCAGTAATATTTAAGTTTTACGACATTTCTAATGCAAACTAATGAAATATGTCAGTATTTAATAGTTATACATTGACGTCACTTTGCTCTTCGTTTCATCCTTTTTCTACTCCTGTCAATACCTACGGATCGAGTCTCGCCTATATAGATGATATGCTCTTACTAACAACAAGCGCTCGTTTGACCTGCATATTTACCCATGTTAACAACATGCGGTCAAACTGTCAGGATCAATTCGCGTTCGATCTAATGATATACCCCCGTTAACGACAATCGTTCATACTCTCCAGATCGTATTTTTGACCTGCTTATCTACACTTATCTACAGATGTCGGCAGAATGCGCTCTCTCTTAGCACATCTAGTATCGTTATACCCCCTCCACACACACAAACGTACGAACGCACACACACACACAATCTCCGATCAGTTAATCTAGCCCCATCAGCAACAAGTATTAATGTAGTCCTGCTGATAAAGCAGCTACTAATATAAAACAAATATTGACACCTCCATTACCTCAATGTGTTATCTCAGGAACTCCGGAGTACTAATTTGTATACTCCAGTGTAATCTATTGAAGATAATGTTGTTTCGACGCACACCACTCAGTGCAAGATGCTCAAGGCTGGAATAGGCGAAAAGCAAAACAGACTTCCAAAGCTGAATTGGATTCCAATTCTAGTTCTTGCACCACTACAAATATCTCCAAATTTCAACATCATGTCTTACTGCCGTTAAAGATCACGATACACAATATAGTGCTAAAGCTTACGCAAACTCTTGCATACATTTATGTTGGTTTATTAAATATTCAGGCGACGTTCTTGATAAAATTTGCAATAAACGTAAAGCTTCATCTATAAGTACTTATGCTTACAAAAGATGTTGTTGTAAAGCTATATGCAATACAAGATACAACCACTGCAGTTGCAGCCAAAGAGAAAACCAATCTAGGATACGACCAGAAAACTTGAGGGACGAAAGTTTATGCACCTACCTCCCTCGGTCGGGCTTTCAGTAGGTGCAATCATAGAGTCCCAAGAGGTTGTCAAGTCATCGCACAAGGGAAAATTGAATCGTAGTGACTGACTGGTCAATCACTAAACATGCAGTGCGTTGTAATACTAAATGGTTGTATCCTTTTCTGACGAACTTCCTGATTAATTTTGTAAAATGGTCAGGAAACCCGCCAGTTCCCTTTAACTTTCGAAGTTTATAGACCACATCGCCATAAAATAAAACTGTATTCGGTTCCAACTGGTCGACACTGTATTTCCTTGATCTTGCGTACGTATATACTTGTATAAAATAAATATGCAAATAATACGTTAACTAATATCGAACTATCGTTTGAATAATGCAACTTAAACGTTTGATTGATCGATCACAAAACTAACAAGAGTGGCAATTGAAACCATGTACACCGGCCGTACGTATGGAATTCCTATGTATATGACCATGTGCAACGTTATCAAACTTGCCCGAGATAGTATGCCCATAAACATTGTCCCCAAGTTTCATCAAGATTGAGTTTTAAATGTTCAAGTTATTGAGGGAAACCACAAAAATTAAAGGGTCATAACTTTGGCATTACGTATGATATAGCCATGTATCGAGCTTGACCGAGATAATATGCCACAAACATTGCCTCAAGTTTCATCAAGGCTGGATAATAAATGATAAAGTTATTGAGCGGAAATCTCAAAAGCCGTTAATTTTCAATAATGAAAGTGCTATATAACTTTTTATTTATCTACTTAATCCGTTAATGACACGCGTTCAAACTCTCCGCCTATACCACCGCCAACAACAGGCATTCATACTTTCCGGATTGAGTTTCTTTTGATCGAGTTTCACTGTCAACAACAGGAGTTCGTACTTTGTGGATTGAGTATAGTTAGATATACCCTTCTTAAATCTCACTTGGAGCTCGACTTGTTAAGTGATAACGTGTCTATTCTTACGGATGGCGGGAGGTGTACAGTATTGGTTCTGCCCAGGAAAAATGCGGCTATCTGTCTCTTCCAAAAAAAATGACGTAAAACACCATTCAAACAAAACATTTCTTATAACGTATCTGCATCTAGTCTATTACTCATTGACTTAGTTTTACTAAGTGTGTAATTTACGAGTCTTATTAAATAATAACCATACTATGTATCACCTAACTTGCAGTGTAGCAATGTCATTAATTATAAAACGGTAGTGTAATAAATATGCAAATGACAGTCGAATCTTCGTTCGGTCATTTCCTTTCTGCACGGTGTGAAATCGAAATTTCGACGTCGATTTCCGTAACCAAAATACCGGATTACGAAATGTGGCACACATCCCCGGGTAATCTGTACATTGGAGTGGTACACACACCCGGGGGAATTTTACATTGGAGTGGTACACCCTCCGGGGAATCTGTACATTGGAGTCGTACACCCACCCACCCCGGGGGAATCTGTACATTGGAGTGGTACACACACACCGAAAAGTTCATATTACGAAATGTTTGATCAATGCAATTTATAAATAACTTTGACGGTGTTTATTTTGTGAGGCTTATGATGAAACTCCGACAATTGCAAACACAAATATTATATTGGAATTCTTAAAGTAATACCCGATAATCGTTCTTAAATTTTCAATTTCGTAAACTGCGTTCTTGGTATCTAGTTAATCTATTTCATTGCCATAATTTGCAGAATAATTTGTCAATATCTGTAGTACGAAAGATAGCGCTTATATGGTACGAATATATGCTTGTATGATAGCGATCTGATTCTAATGCACTACCCTTTTGTCACAAAACAACCTTTTTCATTTATTTTTATTTCATTTTTTCAGAAACGGAAGGCAAGTAAAACGGGAACATCAGGTATGACTTCCACAGATATTAGTATTGAAAAATAAATACTGAATATAGAGAAAAATAGCCGACCTGCTTATCTGATTCTGACCATGGGAGGTACTATAGGGTACAACACCTATAACCCCTTATCACTAGTTTAAAGCAGTATTCTATTTAATATATATATATATATATATATATATATATATATATATATATATATATATATATGTGTGTGAGTTTAAATTGTCTCCCTTTAATATATACCATGTTTATATATATCATTCTAAAAGGCTTTGTTGTTCGCGACAAAAAACAGAAACAGTGATGTTGGCATGTCATTTATGTCTAAGCTTTACATTGTCATTATTCTATTTATCACAACTGTATTTTATGCACACCTTTATTGTTGAAATGCAAGCAAATGCAATCAAAAGTGTAGTACCCGGGTATCGAAATTTATTCAAAGAAATACCAGTATACCTGCTTAAGTAAAAGCTCGTATTTATAGATGCTGTTACAACCAACGCATTCCTGCAGATTTATAACGACATTACAAGTGACGGTCGTCTTATACCTGTACCTGGCAGTATGCCACTGTCTCGTTTCCTGGTTAACAACAACTTGTCAACAAACGATGTCCGACTCCTTAAAAGACAAATAATGGCAGACATTGAAAAGTTGCATGGGAAACACATTTGCCATGGTTTCATTTCCGAGGACACCGTATTTGTTATCATTGAAGAAAACGTAAGAGCATTTAGTACAATGTTTTAGCAAATGTTCTACAGTTTCCTCATATTGTTTCGAGTTGGTACATAGCTACACCGGTCTAGTCCCTAAGTATATTTCAGATTTAGATATAATAGTCACCCGCTTGGACTGAGGTAACTTAAGATATATATATAGACGAATCATATTCCATTTTATTTCAAAATTTCCTATGAATTCAGTACAACCTAAATTAGGCAAAAGCAACAAATTTAATAACAAAAATCAAATCGAATTACATCACTGTTATTCAATCTCAATATATATGATCACATTATATGTACCTATGAAGAACAATACATGATATATGCGGAAATAAAGGGGAAGTGTTGACTTGCAGATCCTCGGATAAAATGGCATATTTTGCTGGGGAAAATAGATATTTCGAGGGAAAAAAACATATTTAAAAAACTACTGTGTTGTTAGCAAATATCGTGTACTTCTTGATAATGAAATAATAATAATAATAAAAAATCATGTCACCATAGTTGTATTTGAGAAAAATGCAGTTTTAACCCGAAAAATCCTAAAATATGTATCGGGCATTGGAGCAAAAAAACAGCACACACAGACTTTTTCTGTAACTGTTAAGTTTTACATACCCATGTTTTATTTACATTGATACCACAGTGTAAAAATAGTATATTACACTGATCAAGTAAGAAGTATTGAATGTGTTAATAAGTACTGATAAAGGTGATCCTTTGAGAGCAATTAAGAGAGAATAAAGCAGCAGTCTCGGTTTTATTGAGTCTGTTCATGAGAAGTAATGGAGGAAGCAACACTTCTCACGCCCCCTAGCACCGGCTTAAGCGGTATTCTACTTCAATGCCACCTATATTGGGCTCGTTGGTCCCAAAAGACCAGTAAAAAATAACACTACTGATAATTTAAGTTAATTTTTACCTTTAATGCGGGCATTTATGAAAAGGCTATAGCGGATAAACAAGTAAATCTCTCCCTGGTCTATATCAAAATACTGAAACTATACTTGATTTTAGTGTATCAACAAATAACGTCATTACCTGTACAGTTAACATTCAAGTTTTGCGTAGAGGTCATTTTCTCATAAACTGTATGCACTAGACCTTTCAAACTTTACTTATAATTGTATCTTGGGTGGTACATCGCAACGTGACAAAGCAAATGTGGATATGACCTTGACCCTCCAAGCAAAGGGCAGATAATCTCATTATTGTCCGGCGTTATTTCGCTCGTCGTTATTTCACGGCGAAATAACGAAAAGACGAGATGGCACATATCAGCCACCATAACTTATAGTTGTATCTTGGGTGGTACATCGCAATGTGACAAAGCAAATGTTGATGTGACATGAACCTCCAAGCAAAGAGCAGATAACCTTATAATATAAAATAAACTGTAATTATGCACTAGATGCTTTAAACCTAGTTTATTGCTTAATCTTTGGAAGACAAAACCAAAATATTCTATTTGGACATAATTGTTTCTTGGTTAGTGCATCTTTTTGACGCATGGATTTCATATATGTCCTTGATCTACTTTTTGGGACTGATTTTTGTTTTTTTGTTTTTGTTATAGAATGGCGTTTTGTTTTTAAACAAATGCGCTTAAATGTCATATCAGCAAACTGTAAACTCCGCTGTTTTTTGTTATTAAAATGTTTACAAACTTTCATTTAAACAACTTTTATATTCTATTCCTTATTCCTGCCCCCGTTAGGCGAGATATGTGAAGCCGCGGATTTCTTGTTTATAAATTAATCATCCTTAACATCTTAAATCTGAAACCCCTAACATGCCCAAACAATATGATCTTTATTGGAAAATCCCCTTCTATTTATTTTCTATTATTTCACTGTTCATATTTCTGTGTATCCTATATGTATATGTTGTTGATTCTGACGGCATAACTTATATATGTGCCCTTTTTCAGAACGAAATGTCACTTTTATGTTTTCATTTAATCCTTGCGGGCGATCGGACATTGTGGTTTCGAACTCGCACAATATCTCTTTGAGATACTTAAGCTAACATAAACTGTGTGGTTAACGTCTTCTTTTATAGGAAATATCTGATGCGTACCTCGAATTTAGACACAGAAAGATTACCGAAAAAATGGATAGATTCAAAGATGTAGCTGACGTTGGTTCAATGCTTGTTCGTCTTAGACGAGCTATTCCCTCAGTCACAAACGGCGACAATGATTATACGATACTCGAAACACGAATGTAGTACTTCAATAGGACTCTATAGTCACACAGAAGAAGTATTAGAGGCTGATGAATGTAGAACGAACACGATGAATCAGTTGCTATTAACACGTACTGATATCTTCTCTAGCATAACAATACTATTTGTGTGTAGCAGTATACTGAAACGCTAGTGAATGAAGGACGACACGGTTTTGCCCGCAAAAGGTGCAAAAAGGTACTTAAAAGTATCCTTACTCACATTGCCTAAGTTTTGGAATTTTATGTATAGAACATTTACTGAAGAAAGCAAAACAAAATTAGCACTCGCTTTATATACCTCCAACGGTAAAACTTACAGCGCAAAGTTGTATCAGACGCGGATGTATTACGAACATTAAGTATTTGTGGGTTATACAGGCTGAATACTATTCATTATGTAAACAAGCATTGAAATATAATTGTTTATACATTTGTTTTACATATTGCATGTATTCACATTACTATACTGTATGAACACTATAATCCCTGTAGTTGAGGTAGATATATAACTGCCTTTTGTACATGAATGTTAGGGTATGCTACATGTATATTATTGTTTTACTATTATTGTATATAGATATATTACTAACGTTAACAGTTGTTTAAGTGAGAGAATACATGATACAAAATGTTTGATGTCATCACTAATTGAACTATCAGCGGTGTCGAAAATGTTTGACAAAATAGTAGAAATAATAATAATAGGTCGGTTAAAATAATTAAACATGTTAAACGTAAATCCAATCTTGATAATAATTTGAAATAATGAACCGAACTTAAACAAATATGATCATGAAAATTGATTTAAAGAAAAAACAAAACAAAAAATATATCACTGATAGCTTGGTCCAAACATTTTCATCGTTTCAATTTATTTTTAATTTGTTAGATTTACTTAAAACGTGTTGTGTGTATGTATGTGTATGCGTGCGTGCGTACTTTTATGTTTGTTTTTTAGAAACATCATCTGGTCGCCTTCTTTTGGCTTTGATTATTGCTGTTGGTTACATATGACCATGATTGTGTTTTGTATATAGCTATCAATCATTGTACAAGAGGTGTTCAATTTATAACGTAACATTTTTGTTTAAGATGCTATTTTTCAGTGGAAGTGATTATCATAATACATGCTTGAAACTGTCATTTAGAACGTATGCTTTTAAGCATAATCTCCAATTTTACATTTTGAATTAGGCGGAGAATTGTTTTCAAATGTTAAACCTATATGTTTCTATTGCGGAAGAGTTTTACTTTAAACCAAACAATTCCGCTAAATGCATATCATACTTGTTTAAGACTGTGTTTGCAACTTAATTATGCCCTTGTGTTTTATTTTAAGACAAAAATATAAATGTTGAATTAAAAGTTCGATTTTTTTTTCTCAATATTAAGAAATTGACAGATAATAGGAAAGTTTGCTCGTATTTTGCCTATCATTTTTACCAAAATAAACATTTTATACATATTTTGTAAGACAAAAAATTAATAATTATTGTTGCTGTATTATCATAAACCATATAAAGACATTTTTGGTCAAAATATATAATTTTTTCATCATTATTTGCAAATGTCTGTATTTTGCACTAAATCATAAGTTATATATGTGTTCTTTCTTTTCTTATAAGAAAGTAATGAAACTTACTTTTATATCATAGGAAAACATAACAATTGCATGCAGCTGATGTTTACGTCTAGTCATGGAAATATCAGAGTACTTAAACCGTAAACGACAATTTACAAGCATTATTTTTTTAATTTATATTGCAGTTATTTTTATAATCGAAGACTTTTGCTTCGACATCATTCTATACCCACTTCAAAAATACGAATGTAGCAAAATAGGAAGCACATAATAATTCATGTCATATTGTTTTATATCGAAGGAATCAGTAGATTTGACATTAAAATGAACATATTCGGCGTTAATGTCCAGATATGTGATTAAGTTACTGAAGATTTACGTTATAATTTGAACACCTATTGTAGTGTTACTATTGTCAATACTGTTTGTACCCATCTAGTTTACGATCAAATTAATATTATAATGTATCTTTTTAATTCTTTTTTTTTAATTTTCCAACATAATAAACTGTGTGGACTTCAATACTTTTATAATGTATGTTAAGAATAGGTGTACGTCTTACATTTTATACTATAATGTTTTAGTCCCACTGCTATTTTAGCTCTACTGGTTAAACACCATTGGGCTTATGTCATAGCGAGTTGTATGTTGGCTGTCGTTTATTCCAGTGTTCGACATCATTCCATAAACCAAGTATTCGAACGATTTCAACTCGTCATATTGAGCGTTTGTTCAATTGTATAATGTGTAGATATTGTATATAGGATGTAATTTGACTCGTTATTTTTAATAGTATATATTAATAATAGTTTTAAAGCGGCTATGTCCGTAACATTAAGCTTATAAAACACGTATTATTGAATATTTACTAAATAAAAACAAGACTGTTTGACGGAATTCAATAGCGATACAAAAAAAAGAAGTTCCTCTTCGTGAGTTTGAACTCGCAGCTCAAACAAACGTTTCACTGGCGGGTAATAATAGTGAGAGAGCAATAGTCGAGAGTGTTACCAACTGAGCTAAGCGGGCCATCTATATTACGCAATACATAATATATAGAAAACCTAAACTGGCTGTCACGTGATCAGCAGAAACTATAAATATTGTGGGACCCACATTGTTTACAAACAACAAATACATTTTTTTTTTAAACTCACGAACATATTACTACAGTCTTATTTGGATCTTTGCTAATGTCTTCATGTATTCATTTCACTGAATAAAAATCAGACAGTTATTTGGTCATGATCAATATGTCCTTACTTACGGACAGTGTCCCTTTAATGGTTTATATTGTTAATGTTTTAATAATGTATATTGGTCAAGTATCACTCAATGGAGTAATTATTGCTATTAAATACTTTAAAACATAAAGTGTTTTACTTTGTATACGGAACTGGACTAAATGGATTTCCACCAATATTTGGAAGACATTGGAAACGATACAAAGTTTCTGCACATTGTCAAGGAACACTAACTTGTCAGCTTCCTTGCCCAGTATCTTACGCAACTATGATTGTCCTTGATCTTTAACACATTCGGAAAGAAGATGGGTGATACAAATGTATAAAGGTTATATAATGAGGAACAGTAAGCTTTTGGTCTTCTCGAAAAAAAGTGATTGTATTCAGTTTAAAGTACATTTAAAACAATCGGTAGGAATGAAACTGTAGACTTTAGATGTAAAACTAGTGGAGGATAATCAGGTCCGTTTGGTGTGAATTAAATATATCATGATTAATCATGCATCTCTATCAGCTATAGAATCAAGCTTTTTAATCTGTTTTATAGTTTAACACGTCACATTGAGCGTTTACCATTCAAATGTATACTCTAGACGACTAGTACTATAAGTACCCCCGTTTCATTTTATTTGATATCTTTTAAACGGAGTGTATTTTTTTGACAAAATCCTTTGAGAACTCATCGATATATTGTCAAGAGATTCAACAAATACAATAATACAATAGAAAATAATTAATCAATTTGATAATTCTATTAGCATTTTAAATCGGAGTAATTATAAGTGTCGTCTAGTGTAGTGTGTATATATTGTGTATATTATATAATAGTCTGTATATTTTATATGGTTTATTTGCTCTATTATTTCTCTTTTTGGCTCACCTGAGCCGAAAGCTCAACGTGAGCTATTGTGACTGCATTTTGTCCGTCCATCGTCGTCGTCCGACCGTGCGTCCGTTAACGTTTGTTTATATATTATGTCTTCTCTGCATAAACCGCTTGGATGGTTTGAGGTCAGTGGCGTCCAATATGGTTAAAATTAGGTCAACGCGACATCCAAGATGGCCATTGTTACCATAAAAGGTCGAAACTTTAAAACATCTTCTCAACAACCGCTGAATAGATTTCGACAGTTTTTTCTTTATTAGTGATCCGTATACTATCAGGTTTTTTCAAAAGAAGCCCCCGGTTCAAAAATGACCATGGCCCGGTGATCGATTTGTACATAGAGATGTTGCATGTGGATAGGGAAAACAAACTTAACAAATATTCTCTTTTGAAATTACAAGCCACATAGCTCTAATATATTGCATGTAGCATTAGTCTATGGTCCTCTACCAAGTTTGTTCAAATGGTGATCCCGGGATAAAATTTGGCCTCTCCCCGGGAGTCACAGTTTTACATACAGTACACTCATTAAAATAGTTTCTTCTCCGAAACTACAAGAGCTGGAGGTCTAATATTTAGCATGTAGCATAAGACTATGGTTCTCTACCAAGTTTGTTCAAATGTTGACCCCGGTGTCAAAGTTGGCCCCGCCCATTGGGTCACGGTTTGACATATAGGAAAATCTTTATTAAACATTCTCTCAATAGAGGTAGAGGTCTAATATGTCGCTAGTATCAAACGTTTATGGTTCTCTATCAAGTTTGTTCAAATGGTGACCCTGAGGTCAAATCTGGCCCCACCCTAAGGTCACGGTTTTACATAAATTTATAAAGGAAAATCTCTAAAACTTCTAATAGTTTGCCTGTAGCATAAACGTATGATTTTCTATCAAGTTTGTTCGAATCGAGACAATGGCAACAAATTTGGCTCCATCCAAGTGGTCACATTTGTTACAGTCTGATAAAGGGTAAAACTTTAAAGGAATTTCTTTCCTGAAACCACAGTTATACACTTACTGAGAGGGAATGAAATTACTGAGAATGAACAGACGGAAACAACCATCCAGTTAACATTGGTCCAGGGTCAGTCCCTACCCATGGGGACATAGCTCCGTGGTCATAACCATTCCGTCAGCGCGTTCCATCCCCACTCATGCGGTCACAGCTACTGGGTCATAACTTGGAGACAGTTGAGATACCAACCACATAACAATATATACATTTACTGGGCATGAACAGACAGATACAGCCATCAAACTAGCATCGGCACCGAAGTTCCGTCTCCACCCCTAAGGAAATAGCCCATCGACCATAACTAGGAAGCCGTTGAGATACCCACCCTATAATAAACCATACACTTACTAGGCTACAAACATCCAAACAGCATTGCGTCCGGGGTCCATCCCCTTCCCTGGGGTTCATATCGCCTGGGTCATAACTTGGAAACCGTTGAGATCCCCACACCATAACCATATCATTTATACATCTACTAGGCAGGAATATTTTATGTAGGATGCGGAATTTAAGATTGCGTGCTAGAGACTGTTCATTCTGATATGAAATTATAAGCGTGTTTGACATTGTTTCATATTTGCGAAGATCATCAGGTGAGCAATTCAGTGCCAATTTGGCACTCTTGTTTGTATACTTGTTAATACTTAGTATGTTTAAATAGTGTATATTGCTAATATTTTAATGATTTGATATTGTATATTGCTGACATTATAATGGACTTACATGTAACTCCAAAATGGGTCTAAATCATTCGATTTATGATTATTCCAAATGTGTATTGTAAATGATTTTTACCCTACTTTTTCAACCAATCAGTTGCCTCCGATTTTCAAATACACGCAGCAGTTTTTCATGAATATGTTATTACCATCGCTATCCACGATTAAAAGAGTGACATATATAGAGACTATCGATAGACCGATGGTAATTACTAAGTGGGATACGGGATTTGAAGATAAATATTCACCATTAAGAACCCGAAAGAGAGGTAGCGAAGCAGCCGACCGTTTTTGTTAATGGTGAATATTTCTCTTCAGTCATAACCTCTATCTTATACACAGAACTTATAACGTATGCATATTAAACACAAAGAAATACCTTCGCAATTCTCGAAACTGAACAGTTTGAGTGCATTCAGCACACCTATGTTGTATCGAATTCATTTCCATTAGCGTGAACTACGTGTTCATTGATCAATCCACTAATATTTTCGTTGATTTTCACGTTTGTTTTACCTTAGTAAAACGGATCGTTTTATTTGGTTAGATAATTATATAATTGAACTAAGCATCATAGATCTACAGCACTTTTATTAGGCATAATATATTTTCTTCCCGTATCAAACACATCGTCAAAGTCTAGGGAAAATACAACTTGGTTATTCGATTGGCACAATTTACTGGTTGCGTTAAGTGCTTGCTTCACACAATTCCGTTGAGTACAACAAAACGACTGACCAATCTGACTGATTGGACGATACGAATGAGAGAGAATATCAATAAACAGAACAGCAAGTTGCTAAACGGACAAAAGCCAGTCGAATACGCCTCTTGCTTGTTATAACTTATAATCTCGTTCATCCTCACTATAATACAATTGTTCTATTGTACCGTATTATATTTTGATTCCTATATATAAATATATTTATTTTTTTCTCCATAATATATCTCCTTTTTTTCTTCTTTTTTTCATATTAAGTCATAAATTAATGAACCTGTACTAATCTTGTTATTGTGGTCAAATTATATTTGTAAAATGTACGTTTAAATGATGAAAAACTATGTAATAGTTTAAGTCAATAAAATTTCTTCTTCTTCTTCTTTTTCTTCTTGTTATGCAGTCGAGGATTAATCTTTTATTTTCTAATAGCGTAAAGTTTAAATTTATATTACTGAAAAAGAAATAATATTTTCAGGTCCGGAGATCACATATGCTTGTTAAGAGTTGAGGAGTTGGCGTAAAGTCTGTATTATCTTTTAAAGGGAACTGTACTTCCACTTCCAAAACAAATAGTTTCATGTGATGCGAATTTACAGTACATATAAAGGTGAGGGTTAATCGTACTTCACATTACGTGGTCCCGCCTTAATTCCATTAAGCGATTTGAAAGTTTGTCATGCTTATTTTAGCAGGATTTCATAATTATTTTCCCAAATAAAACATGTTTAGAAACAGGTTTACTGAAAAAATGCGATAATCTGTTTAAAATTACCTATGAAATGTTTTAATTTTACAATATGCAAACGTTTTAAGCCGAAATTAAGGTTTTATTTCATACTCCAGCCAACCCCGTGTTCGCTTCTTAGATAAGGGGTTGGATAGGGTATGAAAGTTAATACTCGGACCACGTAATGATCTTTGCTCATAATATTGAAAAATATGTTAACACTACATTTTGAAATACTGCTGTAACAGTTATAAAGTGTAGGATTAATTCTCACTTTTGTATATATAAAGTAAGTATAATTATGCCCCCCTTCGAAGAGAGAGAGGGTTTGGGGGTGGGTGGGGGGGGGGGGCGGGTGGGGGTGCATATTGCTTTGCAAATGTCGGTCGGTAGGGCGGTCGGTCCGTCCCGAAATTTTATCTTCGCGATAACTCAAGAACAACTGGCACTATCAACTCAAACCTTGGCAGGAATGCGTGTGTCATAGTCTTGTTGTGCACCTTCACTTTTGGGTAGAATTGCATAGGAGATGTGGTTGTTGTGGTAACAAAACATGTAAAATATCACTAAAAGTGCTTCATTTCGCGATAACTCAAGAACAGCTGGCACTACAAACTCGAACTCGAAACTTGGCAGAAATGTGTGTGTCATCGTCTACTTGGAAATCTCCCCTTTCAGGTATATTCGCATTAGAAATGTGGTTGCTATGTTAACAAAACTTGTAAAAAGTCACTAAAAACTGCTTGTTGTCGCGATAACTCAAGAATAGCTGGCAACTTGGCAGTAATGTTTGTGGGCTTATATGTTATGCACACATCTCTTGTTTAACTGTAAAGTTTGCATCCATGTAGTCAGTTACTTTACATTCCAAGAGCATGGAAGGAAGATTACAATTTGGAGTAATACTTATACATGTAACTGCATCCATAAAATAGTGCTGGTATAGCATATAGGATTACTCCTCGTTTTCTTTTTGCAGACTTTAGAATTCCATATAAATATGTTTCAGTTGTAAATGTAAAATGGTAATGGCATAGGGTGGAGTATCAATACATGAATATGGGTCAGGATTAATCCTACTTTTATATCACACAGACTTGAGTAATGCTTAATCTGAATTGTAGAAATATTGATGGAATACGATGGAGGATTATTCCTCCATTTTTGTCTTGCTGAATTAGTCTTATTTGTTTTAAATTCTTCATTTTCACGATAGAGGATTACTCTTTCATTTTGTTATTCTGTAATGTAGTGTTTCGCCATGTTTACAATTATTTGGATATGGGGGTGAGGATTTATCGTCCCATCACTTCGCACATAGTTATAAGTAATGTTGTAACTCGGCTTTCTTGAAAAAATCTTATTTAATTCTAAAGTCTACATTTTCTAAATTATATTGTATAGGTGGGTGATTTGTCCTCCATTTTCTTTTTTGAAACTATTCAGAGACATATTAAACTTCCTATCTTGACCTACTACTATTGGAAATAAAGATTACATTTGTGATGGGATTTGGCCTGAATGAAACGTGTATCTATAAAACTCTTCATGATATACATGATATATGTGTTTAAAGTTGGGAAATAAATTGTGAAATGTTCGCACTGTGTCTAGTGAAATGTAGATAATTTTCGTAGTGTCCAATCTATTTGTTATAAGGTCTGTGAACTATTGCCCAACTAAGGGATATTCAAAATCTAATAACTTAATGTTATCAATTTAACAATTATTTATGGTATGGGAAGACAATTATTTCACATCAATTATTTATGGGTATGGGACGACGGTTATTACACATCAATTATTCATGGGTATGGGACGACGATTATTACACATCAATTATTCATGGGTATGGGACGACGATTATTCCACATCAATTATTTATGGGTATGGGACGACGAATATTACACATCAATTATTCATGGGTATGAGACGACGATTATTACACATCAATTATTCATGGGTATGGGACGACGATTATTACACATCAATTATTCATGGGTATGGGACGACGATTATTGCACATCAATTATCCATTGGTATGGGACGACGATTATTGCACATCAATTATTCATGGGTATGGGACGACGATTATTACACATAAATTATTTATGGGTATGGGACGACGGTTATTCCACATTAATATTTGTTTTTAAAAATTGTTTAACTCTGTTTTCCAATTAAACATTTATTTAATTTAATGCTGAAATCTGCATTTTCGAAATATGGATGATACAGAGGGTCTGATGAATCCTCTATTTCGATATTGTAATATGTTGAATTTTCCTTAGTAAATGGTTACGGTATTGATAAAAAATAAGGTGTTCTACTTCAATTAAATGTTGATTGTTTAGCTGAAGGATTAATGCTACATTTTGTTTTTCAAATTCCTGAAGATGTACCAAGACCAAGTTGCGTTCAAGAATCCCAAAAATGCAGTTCGTTTGCGTTTCGTTTTCGTTCCGTTAGCGTTCCATTTGCGCTCCGTTTCCATTTCATTGTTTAAATGCATTTTTTAAAAATGCAAATCATTTGCGTTTTTGGAAACATAAAGCGTTTATAAACGAAACTATGCCTTCTACGCAAAAGAATGTCTATGTTTAAATGCACCAAAGGAGAAAATACATTTGCGTTCGTTCGTTCAGCGTTTACCAATCGCACCATCTCTCAAGATTAAATTACGCATGATATCTAGCCACGCGATTTTTATCACAAGTCGGCGACTTATGTTTATGTGATCATATTCAAGAATGGGTCTTTTTGTTGACATTATTTGGTGGTGCACATGACGATGATTTTGTTTACTTCCGGGTTTATGTTAGTTTCTTCAAAAATGTAACATACATAACACTATATAACGATACACCGGCTGATTTTTATCACCATTATTTTAGTTTTATATTGAAATAATTCAAAGTTCATGCTACACAATAAATACAATATTTACCATTTTGAATCAGTAAATAATGAAGTAAATTTGTAATTGTGCTTCAGAGGTTCTAAAACACCATTTACACAATGTTAAATACTGAAAAACGCTCTTCGTTAAAATCGAGATTTTAAATATAAACTAAAAAATCTAGAAGTTATCCGAAATAGCGAAATGCATTTACGTTCGTTTCTTTCATTTTCAGCGTTTAGCGTTTTAAAAGATTCATTCATCTTTCATTGTTTAATATTATACACGCTGAAAGCGAACGCAACCAACGAAAAGAACGCAAATGCATTTTTAACATATAGATCGTACAATGTTCATTCTGCGTTCGTTCTGCGTTCATTATGCGTTCATTTTCCGTTCGTTCAGCATTCTTTCTGCGTTCGTTCTGCATTTATTTGGGGTACTTGAACGAAACTGGGTCTGACTAATAGATATTCAAAATAAATAACTTCATGTGATCATTTTTACAATACATGAATACGGGCGGAGTGGCGAGGATTAATTCTCCTTTTTCTTTCAACAGAGGTTTGAGTAATGTTTTTTGACAATTCTATTGTAAGGCTAAAGTCTGCATTTTTGAAACAGTGGGTGGAGGACTAATCTTCCATTTAGTTCTTGGAGAATGTTGAATTGTGCTGATGTAAATGTGTAATGTATCTATAAAATAAATATATTCTACTTCTATTAAATGTTGTTTTCTGTTCCATTGTTTGTGTTTATGAGCTGTTTTATACGATTTAATTGGAAAACTATTTCACCATAACGTAACGTTAGTCATGTTAACGTGATTTAATAAATATGCCTACCGGTAATAAGAATTAGTAAAACAAATCCCTACTTATTTCACAGTTAAATTCGATTTGTATCACTCCTAGATTTATAATGCTATATGACTTCCTCACACGTGGTTCATCTCGACTTTTCAAGTCCAAACCTTACATGAAAGTCTACATATTCCGACATGTCATTCTTTATCCATCCACATTTCCCTTTACTAGGTGATGATAAATGATACAGGTTGCTATCATACTTCCTACTAAATGGAAACATGTTGCTGGTGCATAGCAATATTAGGCATTAGGGTAATAGGACATCATCTAGTTCTGAACACCAAAGACAACAGTGAATAACAAAAGGCGTTGTCAAAACGGCAGCATTCCGCTATGGTACAATTCAAACTTCGTATTGTTAATTGATTGCATATATAAACTGAACTAAACGTCATACATGTGCAACACTTTTATTTTTCTCCCATCCCAAACACATAGTCGAAGTCTAGGAAATATTGTCTAAAACAAGTCTGGAGGCAAGCCTTTTGAAAGTCATAATTAATCAATACCTTGGTTTATTAATGTTAAATCTACCTTGAAATGATTAATTACAAGATATTTCCATCAGTTTAAATAAATTATTTAATATAACACTTAACATGAATTATCGATCGAGTAATGATCCTTAAATATCTCCGCCTGAAATTAAAACGGATGCATCTGATTTGTCAATAAATCCCGCTTCGTTCCCATATAACTTACCAGAGAATTTAAAAAGGGAACCGATGTGACACTCTGGCAAGCAAGAATGGAGAGCGAAAAGTATTGTAGCAAGGGATAGCGGGTAGCAGAAGGTAGTATAGCACAAGAAAAATACGCTTCAAAGGCGACACCATAAGAAGGCGTTGTCTTGGATTACATTTTAAATACTTACACCGACTGCCGATGACTGAATTCGAGGTTGACGTGATACCTGGTTTAAACCATAAAGGCCGTTTCGCCACCGACCATTTCAAGGCGCTAGCCTACTGTCAACACTGTTATGTTTGTGGTGTCGTATACGTTGCCTCTTATTTATCCTTGTTATTGCTGTTTGTATCAATACGTGTATTTGGTTGTCTGTGGACATTGAATGCTACATTCCCTGTCAGACTGTTATATTTACTTTGGTGTATCACTACGTCTTTTTCGTTGTCTGTGGACATTGAATGCTACATTCCCTGTCAGACTGTTATATTAACTTTGGTGTATCACTACGTCTTTTTCGTTGTCTGTGGACATTGAATGCTACATTCCCTGTCAGAGTGTTATATTTACTTTGGTGTATCACTACGTCTTTTTGTTTGTCTGTGGACATTGAATGCTACATTCCCTGTCCGACTGTTATATTTACTTTGATGTATCACTACGTCTTTTGGTTGTCTGTGGACATTGAGAGCTACATTCCCTGTCCGACTGTTATATTTACTTTGATGTATCACTACGTCTTTTGGTTGTCTATGGTCATTGAATGCTACATTCCCTGCCAGACTGTTATATTTACTTTGATAGCCGATTATAGATTACATTGTGTTGCGGAATATGTATGTTTAAGAAATTGTTTTTAAACAAACGCTAGGTCCTAAAACTAACAATAAGTTTAGGAATGAAAGATTGGACAATTATCTTTTGAAATATGTCCGTGGGGCACGAATGTACCTGTTGATAGTTTCAAGTTAATAAATTGTAAAAGCACTTAATGAGACCTTGACATGTATGTTCTGTATTAAATCAAAGTCCTTCAAGGCTCATAAAGGTTATGGGGCGCATATATCAGTTTTACACACCTGATTGTTGGGCTCTGCACTTTATCATTTTATGGTGTTTACTTGTGGTAAGTTCTTTTACAATTCTTTCATATGTGTAAGAGTTATGCAGCAGACACAACAATTTTACATTATACGCAAATATAGGATCGTGTGACCTTGAATTTTAAGCTACCCACCTCTTTGTGCAGCTATGCATTTGCCTTGGCATGGCAAATATTTGTGCCAAGTTATTTCAAATTCCTTTGATGCATGTAAACATTGAGTGGACACAAATATTCATTAACATAGAGATATATGACTTGTTTACATGTTTATCTTGTTGCTCTTGCTTCTGCCAAGTGGCTTTCTAGGCTTGTTTTATGCTGTATATACATGATCATTTATGTGTTTTACTTATATTGCCTATTAATGCCGCCTAGATTGTTTGAGATTATAACCTGGCGGGGAAATCTTTATTTACACTCTCCCGTTTATTGAGATGACACTATGGCAAGAGTGAGGTTTCGTGTACCCTAGAACCTGGTTTAGACCCAGCGGCCTTTTTTGCCACTGACAATTCCAAGGCGGTAGCCCAATTGCCAACACTTTTATGTTTGTGATGTATTATCTTGCCTTTTATTCATCTGCATAGTTGTTCTTTGTTTCTGTGTGTGTTTGTGGCTGACTGTCGTCCTTGAATGCTACTTTTTCTGTTCGATTTTATATCTTCTTGTTTACATATTTGACTCTAAGTATGACCTTGACCTTCGAGATACACAGCCGACTGTTGAGCTCTACACGTCTTCGTTTTGTTGTACTGAACCTTTGTGCTGAGTTATTTCAAAATGACGTCAAGGCTCATAAAGGTTATGGGTCGCACATATCATTTCTACACACCTGGATGTGTGTAAGAGTTATAGGGCGAACACAATTTCAGGACGGATGGACAAACGAAAAAACGAACGGACAGCGGTAACACACTAAACTTCACTTTTCATTAAATAGCGAGGGCATAACACGCGCAAGAAACTATATGGTTATGATCATACTCTTCGAATGACTGGGGCATAACAACGCGCAAGAAAGCGTTATGTTACTTGTCATTCTGAGGTTTCTAATGATGATTAACAAGAATGCCAAGTGTTAAAACAACTTGTTGGTCAAATAAACATTTCTCAAAAATGTATCGCTGTTTCTCAATAAAACCGTGCATCGTTGTCGCCGTTGGCCCTTGCATTATTTTAAAATGCTAACTTTGCTTTGTTAACGCTCTAAGTCCTGCATTTTTCATCTGATCTTTACCAAACATGTTAAAAAATTTAAAATCAATAAAAGATCTGACAGGTTGAAAAAAACAGCCATAGCTGAGACCCCTTATCACCTCAAATGACCCCCTCCCCTCTCCCAATGCCCCGAAGAAGGTGGCTGTTAATCAGAGATAACTTGTTCCCAAAATTATTCTAGTAAAGTTGAACATTTTAAACGAATTCTGTAAAAGATTGAATGAAAATTAAAGCAGCTGGACTGAAGTGTTAACAAGGCGCATTATATAATTGTTCAATAATTTAAGTGTCACACCTCTGCTGTTTCAAGTCCGACATGGTTATATTTTCAGTTCTTCTATTACCATAGTGGTCAATTTCATGAAATACAATATTTTTGCAGGAAAAATGTGGTGGGGGAACGCTGAGTGAGGTGCGGTTGGGGTGGGGTTGGCGTGTCTGTGCGTCAGGTATATGTGGTTTTCAAACTTATTCGAGGTTTTATAGATATTAACATTGTAAACTTATTCGAACTTTTATAGATATTAACATTTTTAAACACTTTAGTAAAGATCGGATGACAAATGAAAAACTAGAGTGTTAACAAAGGAGGTTTAGTAATCTTAAATATCTCAAGAGCCATAACTCTGCTGTCTCTAGTCCGACATGTCTAGTTCTTCGTCTACAATTTCTTCCATGGCCTAGATAACTTAATAAATAAAAATAGAACTCATTTTTAAAAATGTGGGGACGGTGGAGTGGTAGGGATGGTTGTAAGTTAGATATGGCAGGTTATAGACTTGTCCAAGCGTGTATTGCTTTTAACGCGCTGAACAAGTTTGGTAAAGATCAGAGGAAAATGAATGAATGGAATTGGTTATGTAAACATGAACACGACGATAATATGCACAAGTAGGCTTGGTGCTGATCATCCCTGCAAAGCTTCGTCGAAATCTGGCGAGGAGTCCAGGAGAACTAGTCCAGATAAAGTTTGTGTATTAACAATTTTAAAGAGCCATAACTCCGCCAAAAATATGTAAACCGGAACGCGACGATGACGTGCACAACTAAGCTTGTGCTGATCATCCCCGCAAAGTTTCGTTGAAATCTGGAGAGTGAATCAGGAGAACTAGTCCTGATACACTTTGTGTGTTTAAACCTTTAAAGGGCCATAACTCCGCCACAAATGTGTAAACCCGAACGCGACGATGATATGCACAACTAGGCTTGGGATGATCATTACTCTACCGATATTAAGAAGGGAAGGATTCACAGCTGTATGGTCTTTTACGGAATATAAACCCAATAGAACTGATTCTCAGAACTACCTTACCGATTGCACGTTGCTATGAAAAGTGTTTACATACATATAATCAATGTTGCAACATGGTTATGGTTTAAACTATGCTAATTAATAATACAATTACTGAATGACAGTGGCCGTTAATTTATTTAACGAACGGGAACCACTGAAGTGAAAAACATGTGCTTTTTTTTAGAACTAAAAAGCTTTTTTTTATTAAATGGAACAAGCCAAAATATGAAGGTAAAAATAGGGGGTTTGCTTTATAAAATGTGTGTGCAGAAGTGTATAATTATGATCATTATGAATTGTGTGGGATATAACAAACAGAAACATGTATGGCATATTGGTCGTGATTGTATTATTGCTCATCTCTTATCAGTTTTGTAGAGAGGACAATTATACTCGTACGTTGTATATAACCTGTGTCGCATATTATGAAGGCATCTCTAATATATACTGAAGCGATAAAGAAACGCAACTCGGGAATTTTCCGCTTTATTGTATATACACTGCACCCTTAATTCCACATAATATTCCAAAGAAATCCCAAAATGTTTTGTACAAAAAAAGAGAGTTGCAGTTAGTTAGAGAAAGGCCACAACTGTGACGTTTTAGACGTTCTAATCACAGTACACTTTGTAACAAGAAATTCATAATGTGAAGTTCCTCTTTGAACAATTGAGCCATTTAACTAAATAGTTTGCAAAGTTTGCATCCTAAGTTTGCACACATACTTGAGCTAAACGCGTACTCTGTCAATAATGAAACTATGAAGGAATACTATTTGCTGTGTTGTTTTAGTATTTGTTCCGAAAGGAAAGGTCTTACGTAGCCATGTACCATTCGATTAACAGCAGCATATTTTACATACAATATATAGCAAATATTCCCAAGCTGCGCCTCTGTTGGGGATATGTGTTAATTCTGAGACTCTTTAAAAGTGTTCTCTAATGTCGTGCGTTATTAAGCACGATGTTGATGTCTATATATGTCGGAGCAGATTGCCTCGCAGAGATGGCAAACAATTACATGGGATGTCGGCTTAGAAACTAAGAGTTTGGCCACGAACTGTCAAACAGAGAGTTCTTCGGGGCATGCAGGTAATGTCCATATTGTTGCTGTTGCCGACTTATGATGCGTTTGAATTTATCGAATTCGTTATCGTTTTGTAGTCTAGTAGTAGACCTGTACAACTAACTACGGTCACGATTACGATAAGGAATACCGAGAGCAATACTCCTTGCAACAGCAATACTCCTTGAATGCTCGACCAAGCATTTGCGCAGCACTTCATATAGGCCAGTGACATTTATTATTGACACTACATGAACTTGTAGGAAAAGGTGGGAGGTCTGCTACTACTACAAAAAATCGACCGTCATATATAGCCTAAAATGTGTGGAAATAACGTACACCACCTCTCTGTCAAAAGGCCAACCATCAATATTTTAAAATGTATTAAACTAGTTGGCATACATGATATGATGAGATGGTTTACAGAGCAATACATCATTTTCACAAGACCAGTTATTCGCCATGCTTCGTTTTCTAAGCCTCACCTAATAACGTTGGTATTCGCTTCATGCCATGTTTGCAAACTGGTTTAATTAATTTAATAATGTTTTCATTCACTTGATACTTTCCTTTGAAACAATATAGCGTTTAATCTCGAATATACTTCATTTGTAACCAGCGCGTTTTTGGCAGATACCAAACAGCACACTTTCAAAAGGTTTGAGTAATGAATCACTGATCCGTTGACATTATTGCTTATTTATTGAGCAATATCATAAAACTGAACCAGACTCCGCCAATTTAAAACAGAAATATCCGAAAATGAAGTTGTATTTGGCCATCTCATTAAAATCATCTAATCAATATTCATGAGAATACCAACTGAATTCAAACAATGAAATCGCGCATTATATATGCACTTCGATTCAAATGTCAAAATGGCGATTCAGGAAGAAAATATTCTAACGGTTCTAAATGATTTTATTTTGGAGACACTTAACACGAACAACGACAAAAGGTTGATGATATTTGGTGGGGCAAAGACTGTGTTGCAGTTTGATAAACGGGTTTTGGGAAATCTTCACCATATCAAACGAGAATAGCCTATCAATGACTGAAAAATCGGAGCAAAAAAGGAGCAGTGCAGGCAGGATGAGAAAATGCGTTGTTGCACGATTACGAATAGTCCCTGATTTGAGGGCTCTATACACAGGTTTGTTGGTATTTTAATGCAAAACATTATTTTTTGTATCAGGAAAAACGTATTAAATGTTATACGTACCCTACTCATCAAACAAATAAAAAGAAAGTGTTTCATACCTTGTACGTTTCGCACCCTGTACGTTTCGTACCAGTTTTGGGTTCGAAACGTTTTTTGCATTGGACGTTTCGTACCTGGGCCGTTGGACGTTTCGTACCCAGTTTACGAAACATCCAGGTTATGAAATGTTCCAGGGTACAACATGTCCTGCACCCCTTGGTTAGACATTTTTGTACAAGGGACGGGTCTATGAATGGCGAGACGATTTTGATATGCGCCGTGCTCAGACGTGCATACGCGTTTGACTTTTTTATGTGTGGACTTTCCATAAATGCCCGTATGTCAAAAAAAAAGAAGCCCAGACGGCAAATAAATGAGACTAGGGACGGGTGTGCTTCTAGTTTTAGCATCTAACAGGAACAATAACATTATTTTATTTTGGCCTCTGACAATTTTTGTTTTATTTTCAGGAGAGATAATGAAAATGGCAAGACAGCAGTCAGGAAATGTTGTTTTTCTATTGGCGAGTTGAGGGCGTTCTTTCCGGGGGTTCTTTCTGAATCAGTGCAACATGATTGTACAATAAGTGACTCAAAAAAGTGGTAAAATCCTTTAGAGTTGATACGGTCTTTATTTAGGTTTCGTCGAACAAATCAAACGTTAAGATAGATTTAAAAAAATGTAATGCAAATGGCGTTTCTGGGAATTATAGAGGCTCTGCAAGAAAAAAGAATGCCGAGAACTCTGACATACTGTAATGTGTTCCCGCATCGAAGATTTATCAACATAGAGCTGTTCGAGATGTTTCATTTAGAAACAGATGTTTTATTTAGAAACAGATGACACAAAGCAAAAGTAAGGCTGATGCTGATTGATCCAGCCAACTGTTATAATAAGTCGAAACTACTTATGCATTGTGAATGGGAATAGATATAATGAACTGTACATGTGTCATTTTGTCTGGTGTTCCAAACAATTATCGGGAAAAAATAGTGATACCAAGGATTGAAATCACCGCAGAGTGATTACAATGATAAATACTTTTTCTTGCATAACACCGTCAGATATATAATTTCTCATTTAAAATAAATACGTTTATTTATTACATTTCTATTGGTGAAAGATCGCGATTCCTCAGTGACTGAAAATTCATGATTACTAAATGTTTATAATATAAACCACCAACACAAAAATAAGTTAAATAACTGTGACCTTGAGCCATGAAGTCAATACAGTGTTGCTAATGTCGACGTCATCCACCAATAATGTTCAATAAAGCATTTAACATTTCACTTACAGTTAATATCATAAATACATTTAAAATGTAAAATAAAATAGATTATTAAACTGCTGGGTTATAGGGAAATTCTGCTTTCGATACTCCGTGTGGACCCCCATGGCAAGAATAGGGCCATTGCTTATCTGGGCAGAGGATTGTCCAAGTCCGAGAGGATTTATTGGAAATTGTCCAAGTCCGAGATGTGTAATGTGTAGCTGGATTACAAAATACGCTTTTCTGGCAAAGTAGACTGAAATTGAGTCATATATGGGAATGTTCATTCCGGTTTGCTCCATATCACTGTTTTGTTTTGGTGCGTCGCAATACCCAATTCAATTATTGTTTCGATGGTAGGCGTTTTTTACGTGCTTGTTTTTGAAAACAACCACATGCCGACCATCTGGTGACGGATTTTCCAGAAATCGATCCCAGCAGCTGAATTACATGTATCTCTATATAGCATCTGTTGAGAAAACGTGACATCACACTGATACTTGAGCATGAATATAATATCAAACCTTGGATAAGACGAAAATATCTGACCGTTGCCCGGTTAAATTAATGGGATATCCGGTATGCATTAAAATCTAGAAAACATGCTTTATATTGCATTCATACTGTTGTATAGCAGACCTTACTTTCGAATACATGTGTTTATTATTTTATAAGCAAATTTCCCTTGGAGACCAAGTATTAGATATTTCAAACCATTATTATTATTTTTATTTTTTACTTAAAATAAAATAATTTAATAGCAGTTCATAACAGTTACAACTTCCAGCACTGCATTTTCACACTTGGACATGTCTGGAAATCTGTGATCTGCTTATAATGGTGCAAAATCTTAAACATTACATGAGGTTTGTTAAAAAGTATGTTTGTTTATGGAAATACGAGCCTGCTTTTTTCCTTCAAAATTCATTGTTTTTTAATTATATTGATCACAGACCAGCAGAGTTTATGCCGTGGTACGACTTCCATCGTCCGTCTATCTGTCAGTAAACTATTGTTGTAGCGACTACTCTGAAACTTCTGGATGCAGTTCCAGAATTTTTACTTTGATCCAAGATGGCCACCAAAGGTAAAAATAGATTTTTAAAAAACAAGTTTGTAGCGACTACTTCTTGAAATATATAAGTGATATTAATGTGGGGGCTCTTTCTAGAATGTTTAGCATGACATGATAATGGTCCTTGTCGAAATCATTTTGATTCAAAGTTAAACATGACTGATAGCGGCCACCTTTCAAGCATAGCCGCCATCGACCATATTTGTTTACATAGAGTTATATAGGACAAACTTGTGGCGACTACTCTTCTGAAACTATTTGATGGATTTTCATGAAACTTTACAGGAATGTTGCTCTTGATGTCTGGCTACTTTCTGTTGAAATAAAGTTATTTTGCAATAGTTAAACATCTATGCATGTTTAATCGAAATTCAAATAGGAGCCAACATGGGCCCTTATCATACCTAGTCCTTTCCCCAATCCTTTCATCAATTTATAAAATAAAATTGTTGAAAAAAGATATAACATGAAACAAGACAAAAAGAGGTCTAATGCAGTTTTATAGAATGGTTTTACTGTATTTTAATGAGGATAAAGAGACAAATGATTTTTAAAAAATATATTTGCCAAATTAATAACTTGTTTATGTTTGGTCATTCAATAACGGCTTTTGAAACCGATTTATTTAAACCCTTTTAAAATCATCTTCACCATTTGTCCCTTTTATACACATGCTTTAGCATTACTTTTACGTCTGTGACCCCCTTTGGCCTATATTTCATGATATTGACATGTCCATGTTATACATAATGGATAACGGCCAAATTTTCTTGGATTCAGTAAAGCTCCACCCTTGACTGCCGTAATTAGGAAATAAAGAATAGACGTTACATAAGCATCGAACAATTACAAAGGTGTTTTTTGATCTAACTCATATTTCTTAATGCAATTACCAATATCGCTATTTCAATTGCGAATATCGTTAATTTAATTACTGATATCAAAAGTCAATTAGCGAAATCAAAACATAATTTTATGATAACAAAAAAATGAATTAGCGATATCACTAATTCAATTACAGATATCGCTAATACTATTTTCGATATAACTTATTCAATTAGCGACATCACAAATTCCCTTTCAGATATCAACAATTAGTTTTCATTACTGGATTTCGCTTATTTAACTTTTGATATCACTAATTTAATTTTTGATATCAAAAATTGTATTAGTGATATCAATAATTGAATAAGCAATATCCAGAACTGAACAATTTGCGATATCAGTAATTCAATTTTCGATATCAGAAAATCATTTCTTGGTATCACTAATTCAGGCTTCAAGAATAACACTGAACGCCCCCTATTATAGCTTTTTAATCCCAAAATTCAACATTCCAAAATGTCCGCAGTTTTATCAAGGTTTTATCAAGGATAGACCGCAACTTATTAAAAATTAGTTTATGATTTATTTGTCTTAATAAAATAATGTAATAGATAGCGAAGACTGGCATGAGAATTTTCCGAGGATCCGCGGTTTTTGAGGCTGCCAGGGTCATTCTTGAGATCGATGCAGATCCTTCAAGTACATGTATACTGTTATTGTAATGAAATATTTACCAGAGCCTTTTTGGCTGCTAATCCCTGCCATGTTGAAATAAGCACGACACTGGTACCCTTTGAAGCAGTGCCAATTTGTTTTAAAAGGGAGAAGTCCATATTCACTCAGATTACAATAATTCTATTAACGATATAAAAATTGAACTAGGCCACCCTTAAAAATATTTATGTTTGCCCTTTCCCGACCCTAATTTCAAATTGTGTGTCGGTATGTAGGCAATAAGTTTTTTTTATTGTTATTTTTTTTTATAACAAAAACTTACTTTTGTTATTAGCTGCATCTCGATGCGACCAGCAATTTAAAATAATGTTCCATAAATAAAACATTTAGGTAGGGCCCTTTTTTGGGTCGGTCAGGAAAGGGCAAACATTAAATTATTTAAGTGCGGCCCTAGCGATATCAAAAATGTAATTGTTGATATCAATAATTGCTTTTCGATAGCGCTAAGTCATTTTTCTATATCAGTAATGGAATTAACGATATCAAAAGTTGAATTAGTGATATAACAAAATGAATTAGCGATATCAACAATTCAATTCTCGATATCGATATATATGATATTTAGCGACACGACACCAAGCATTGAACTACCGATATCGCTTATAGAATATAGCGATATCGATAAATGTATTTTTAGTATCAGTAATTGTTATATCGCTCAATAGTGTGTGTGTGTGTGTGTGTGTGTGTTTATGCGTGTGTGTGTTTTACGTCATTTTCAACACATGTAAGGTTATTTATTACGGTCGATTTTTTTGTAGGTAGAACCAGTACTGTAAATCTCCCGCTAAGGTTTGCAACGCAACGCAACGTCGTTAACCATTCGGCCACGGACGCGCTCAATAGTGATTAAATGTGAAAAAAACTTGCCAATCATGTATTAGAAACACTTAAAATCATCGATGATAAAAGTACCTGCATAAGACCAGTGTTCAGTATGTTTTTATAAAAGTGTTAGTGTTTAAAAGATATTATTTGAAATAAATGCCCTGCCATTTTAGCTCTACTGGCCGAAGGTCAGCAGGGCTTATGGGATGGCGAGTTGTCCGTCGTCGTCCGTTAACTTTTGCCTTATGAGGGTTTTCATTATTAATTTGACTTTTACCAAACTTGACCATGATCCTTATACCAATGAAAGCTCAGACAAGTTCGAAAACCATCTAGATCAGATCAGTAACAGCAGAGTTATGGCCCTTGATTTTCTGAAGTATGCCATTTTCTGCCTGTGAACACTCTAGTACCTTCATTTATTTTTTGATCTTTACCAAACTTTTATAGATTGTTAATATAAATGAAAGCTCGAAAACCAGTCAGATCGGATTAGTAACTGCAGAGTTATGGCCCTTGATTTTCTGACAAATGATATTTTCTGGCTTGTGAATACGCTAACACCTTCATTTATAATTTGATCTTTGACAAAATTGCACAGATTGTTAATATCAATGAAAGCTCAGACAAGATCGGATGAGTTACACCAGAGTTATGGCCCTTGATTTTCTGAAAAATGCCATTTTTGCACTTTCAACACTCTAGCACCTTCATTTATAATTTGATATTGACTAAACTTGCAGAGATAGTTAGTAGCCATGGAAGCCGCCGGATCGGATTGGTAACACCAGAGATTTGGCCCTTGAAGCTAAATAAATGTTATCTTCTGCCTTGTGAACACTAGCAACTTCATTGATTATTTGATATTTACCAAACTTTGTCCGAGTCTTTATATCAATTACAGATCGGACAAGAAACTACAAGAACCAGAGGTTTAAGATTTTCCATTTATCATAAGCTTCATGGTTTTCTACCAAGTTTATTCAAATGGTTTTTACATAGACATATTTGGAAAAACTTTTTAAAAAAACTACAAGAGCAAAAGGTTTAATATTTTGCATTTACCATAAGCTTATGTTCCTATAATACGTTTGTTCAAATGGTGACCTTCGGGTCAAATTTGGGACCGCCCAGGGGTCGCATGATTTAGACTTATAAAGACCACCCATACTTTTTCTGGGTAGAACCAGTAATGTACACCTCACGACATCCGTAAGAATCGACACTTCCTCACTTAGAAAGAAATATAAAAATATCGGACAGGGAAAGTAGCATTCAAGGAGGACAGTCAACCACAAAACACAGAAACAAACACGTAAACAGACAAACAAGAAGGCAAAAGCAATATTAAATGCAAACGACATCACAAACACAAAAGGGTTGACAATAGGGCTACCGCTTTGGAACGGTCAGTGGCAAAGTAGGCCACTGGGGGTTTAAACCAGTCGAGCTCAGTGGTATGATGAAAACAGGGTTCCCATGGGAAAAAACAGTGCAGTATCAATAACTGTCATGCTATGTACAATTCACATTACAAGTCATATTACTATGTTAAGGACCAATCGCAAGGAAACACATCACACTGAACCTGAGATTTTGAGTTAAAATCAGATCTGAGTTAAAATACTCAATCTTAAACAAACTGGCAGATTACAATTGTTTTGTTTTTTTGATATTTTGATTAATACTTTTTTGGCATATTTGTTATATTCTTTCAGGTTTGGGAGAATTTTCTTTTTTTTCGCTATATTTTCATTATCCCAGCCAAAAAATGGGAAAAATTTCCGAAAACAATTTGGGAAAATTTTCCAATTTTATTTTGGGAAAGTTTTTATTTCATTAAATTATAAACATAAGGGCATATTTAATTGTCAACACTGTAATGGAAGATGTTTCCAGGCTTTGAACTGTTGTTTAAACTATTAATAAATAATTAATTTTCCCATGGGAAAATTTTCCCAAATTACAATATTGGGAAAGTTTTCCCATGGGAGAATATTAAAGTGCTCGTATCGCTGTAAAACTTTGTCATACACCATAAATATGAAAGCCGCATATTATTTAGACATTATATTGAAAGATAAATAGTTTTTATTTTTCCCATGTGAAAACTGCCAAAATCATTCCCCATGAAAATATATTGTCTCATGGGAAAGGGTCTTTCCCATGGGAAAAAAGGTCCTCCCATGGGAAAGTAAGCTTTTCCCATGGGAAAGGTCAACTTCGCTTTTTACATGGGAAAGGTCAACTTCGCATCAAATTTCTCGGAAAGATTTAAGTGTCACCGATGAAATAGAATAAAATTTTACAATCATCTGATATGTGCTTTCATATGATATAGTCGAAAGCGCCCTAGCATTTCATTTGCATTTCACTATCGGCGTTTAACGTCGAACAAATGCAAATCAAGTTTTATATTTATATTTTTTCCCGACGTGCCTTGGGGAAATTATAATGATAAAATAGTACATGAGACAAAACTGCCAGAACACTGCAAGGCAATTATTGGGTTCGATCCCGTATGTGCCTAGGAATCTTTATGTGAGGAAGCTATTCAGATAGATTGTGGAACGTCGGTTGTTCTACCCATTGGCCCGCCCTTGCACGAGGGCGGGCACCTGGGGTCTTCCTCCACCAATGGAAGCTGGAAAAGTCGCCATATGACTTTAGCTGTTGGCGTGATCCGTTAAATTCAAGTCAGTTGTTGTTATTTAGGTCTTAATATCGATAATTAAAATCATTATAACAATAACTCATATTGTATAATATAATAACGGAAATTAATACAAGTCTACTGAAAAGTAATTTCATGTTTGGTATTGTTAAAATATGTTTGCCGATAGGTGAAGATGTTATAACATCCAGTCATGGTAGCATTGTAGTGTGGTTATACATTCAGGACAACGAGAATGCTGTGTGTTAAAATATGGATGAGGCGACACGCATGTTATTGTAGATCTGGAGGAGGACCATCTAGAAACAGGAGTGGTCTATTTGCCAGATCTGAAAAATAAAATAAAAATGTCATTCAATGTAGGAAACGGCCGAACCATAACTGAAGGGTAATAAACACTATTAATAAAATAACAAATTAATATACTGCAATTCTGCACTTATTTCGAACTCACGTGTATAGTAGAAACTAATGAAAGCACAGACAATTGCATTTTTTGATTATTACTTTCTGTTATTAAAGTTATTATAATAACATAATGTAATAATTAAAGGTGCAATTTCATGTGAATGAAAGTAAAACTAACTTGGCTAAGATGTACAATATTATAACGATGTATGCATTAAAATCCCCAACACATATATACATGTTGTAATTTGACCCAACGAAAAAAGCTATAAATAAAGAATGAAACAATTTGAGATTTTGCAGCAATTAACCTAGTGTCTATCTCGGTTGTTTTTTTCACAAAGTAAACATATACATATAATGACATCCGAACAAGCAGCCAGTGTAATCTCATTTGTAATTTACAGGTAACGATAAATGAACAATACAGACGGGCAAATATCACTGAACAGGTATATGTACTTATAATCCGTATATATATATATATATGGAATGTTAGACAGACAGACAGACAGACATACAGGGACGGACGGACGGACAGAATGACGGATAGTTTGGTCCGGAGACGTTTACGTAAATGTAGGTGTTGCTTCCGCTGCTAGTATATCTCAACAGAAGAATGGTGGCAGGATGATAATTAACAAACAGACAGACATACGGACAGATTGGTATACTTACGGTCCGGAGAAGTTTCCGTTGATGATGACGTTACTGCCGCTGCTGGTGTTTCTCAACAGAAGAATGGTGGCAGGATGATAATGAACTGACAGACAGACAGACAAACATACGGACATTTTTCTATATCAGTAATGGAATTAACGATATCAAAAGTTGAATTAGTGATATAACAAAATGAATTAGCGATATCAACAATTCAATTCTCGATATCGATATATATGGTATTTAGCGACACCAAGCATTGAACTACCGATATCGCTTATAGAATAAGCGATATCGATAAATGTATTTTTGGTATCAGTAATTGTTATATCGCTCAATAGTGTGTGTGTGTGTGTGTGTGTGTGTGTGTGTGTGTGTTTATGCGTGTGTGTGTTTTACGTCATTTTCAACACATGTAAGGTTATTTATGACGGTCGATTTTTTTGTAGGTACAACCAGTACTGTATATCTCCCGCTAACCGTAAGAATCGACACTTTCTCACAAGTCGAGCTCCCAGACATGGGATTCGAACCCGCAACTGTGAGAGGCTAAGGTTTGCAACGCAACGCAACGTCGTTAACCATTCGGCCACGGAAGCGCTCAATAGTGATTAAATGTGAAAAAAACTTGCCAATCATGTATTATAAACACTTAAAATCATCGATAACTATGATAAAAGTACCTGCATAAGACCAATGTTCAGTATGTTTTTATAAAAGTGTTAGTGTTAAAAAGATATTATTTGAAATAAATGCCCTGCCATTTTAGCTCTACTGGCCGAAGGTCAGCAGGGCTTATGGGATGGCGAGTTGTCCGTCGTCGTCCGTTAACTGTTGCCTTGTGAGGGTTTTCATTATTAATTGGACTTTTACCAAACTTGACCATGATCCTTATACCAATGAAAACAGACAGACATACGGACAGATTGGTATACTTACGGTCCGGAGAAGTTTCCGTTGATGATGACGTTACTGCCGTTGCTGGTGTTTCTCAACAGAAGAATGGTGGCAGGATGATAATGAACTGACAGACAGACAGACAAACATACGGACAGATTGGTATACTTACGGTCCGGAGAAGTTTCCGTTGATGATGAAGTTACTGCCGCTGCTGGTGTTTTTCAATAGAAGAATGGTGGCAGGATGATTATGAACAGACAGACAGACAGACAGACGGACAAACTGGTATACTTAAGGTCCGTAGAAGTTTCCGTTGATGATGACGTTACTGCCGCTGCTGGTGTTTCTCAACAGAAGAATGATGGCAGGATGATAATGAACAGATAGACAGACAGACAAACATACGGACAGATTGGTATTCTTAAGGTCCGTAGAAGTTTCCGTTGATGATGACGTTACTGCCGCTGCTGGTGTTTCTCAACAGAAGAATGGTGGCAGGATGATAATGAACTGACAGACAGACAGACAAACATACGGACAGATTGGTATACTTAAGGTCCGTAGAAGTTTCCGTTGATGATGACGTTACTGCCGCTGCTGGTGTTTCTCAACAGAAGAATGATGGCAGGATGATAATGAACAGATAGACAGACAGACCGACCGACCGACCGACCGACAGACGGACAGATTGGTATACTTACGGTTCGGAAAAGTTTCCGTTGATGATGACGTTACTGCCGCTGCTTGTGTTTCTCAACAGAAGAATGATGGCAGGATGATAATGAACAGATAGACCGACAGACAGACAGACAGACAGACAGACGGACATACGGACAGATTGGTATACTAACGGTCCGGAGAAGTTTCCGTTGATGATGACGTTATTGCCGCAGCTGGTGTTTCTCAACAGAAGAATGGTGGCAGGATGATAATGAACAGACAGACAGACCGACAGACAGACCGACAGACAGACAGACAGACAGGCATACGGACAGATTGATATACTTACGGTCCGGAAAAGTTTCCGTTGATGATGAAGTCACTGCCGCTGCTGGTGTTTCTCAACAGAAGAATGGGCAGGAGGAGGAGAAGTAATAATGGCAGCACTGAAATCAAACATTTACTGTACTTCAATAGCTACATTAGGATCGAAATGATTTCAATACAATTAATTTGATCTATGTTTTCATTTATCGTCAGCGAGTATTTTCAAAGAAAAAATATTTTCAGCGAGTATTTAAACTCTATTTTCAGGAAGTATTTTCAAAGAAAAATACACATGACGCGTAGGTTGGAAAGGCTACTGAAAGGGCGTAAACAAAATAAACTACACTCTTTACATATTTTCAAGATACATACATATATATATATATAAAATCATAATAATAAAATTGAAGTATTCAAATTTTTAAATTGTTCCACGTGAAAGTTCTATATGCATCATTTATTTATCTACTCATAGGTGTATTTTTAAAATACGAGTAAATGTCAAACAATAAAGACAATTTAAAAAAATGTGAAATTGCAAATACCGTTGAGACTGTATTCAATTACACAAACTGCATAAAAAATAATTAAGTAGGATAATTAAAGAATTGCTTGGAAATATGTTGTAAATGCTTAGTTTGACATATGATATGATTCTTGAACGTTTATAAATAATAATATAAGTTGTCATAAAGTCAAGAATTTGAGCTTTATATTTTTCCAAGACTCTGAACAATATAAAGCAGAGAGACAGACACTAGTTTATTAACGTCTCATCAAAAGTGCAGTAGAGTAATTATATTATCACATAACATGTGGTGTGAGAGTGTAATAACACCATTCAATATTTTCGAAATTCCACTAGTGGTATAACATAACGTTAATGACATCATGGAAGTCACGTTAATGAGCGTTTTCTGACGTAAGGTGACGTTATAAGTTATGTGATAAATAGAATATAACATTCGTTCTCATCCATTATTGAATTTATTAAACTCGTTAGCAAAAGCCTCGCATTATATCATTTTGCCAACTCGTTTAATAAATTCAATAATGAATGAGCACTCATGTAAGATACTCTATATATCGTAACATTTTACAATTTAACATAAACTCATATCTCTTTACACAATGATATCAATTAATATAATCACAAAATCACCATTAAAAGCAAGTATCACAAAACATATGTATGTTAAGCCAGACATCAACTGTTACCCACACATATAACGTTTAAAATCCGCATTAAAACAAATATGCGAGGCAAACTTTCACGAGCGAACGTAGGGATAAAAGTAGAATGAAACGTAAAGTTTTTACAAACATATCTTCAGAGAGATCATCGCAATAATTATTTGCATCCTTATTGTTAAAGTCAACCGGTTACACAGCTCCCACCAAATCCACCAAATCCACTGGATGTCTGTAGTCCGGGATGTGCGAATTGTCCACCGTAATCGGCAAACATCATGTTGATAATACAAACGACTGAGATATCGACAAACCCCATGCCGATAATGCAGACGACTGAGATATCGGCAAACACCATGCCGATAACGCGGACGACTGAGATATCGGCAAACACCATGCCGATAATGCAGACGACTGAGATATCGGCAAACACCATGCCGATAACGCGGACGACTGAGATATCGGCAAACACCATGCCGATAACGCGGACGACTGAGATATCGGCAAACACCATGCCGATAATGCAGACGACTGAGATATCGGCAAACACTATACCGACAACGCAGACGACTGATATATCGACAAACACCATGCCGATAATGCAGACGACTGAGATATAGGCAAACACCATGCCGATGATGCAGACGATTGAGATATCGGCAAACACCATGCCGATAATGCAGACGACTGAGACATCGGCAAACATCATGCCTATAATGCAGACGACTGAGATATCGGCAAACACCATGCCGATAATGCTGACGACTGAGATATCGACAAACACCATGCCGACAATGCTGACGACTGAGATATCGGCAAACATCATGCCTATAATGCAGACGACTGAGATATCGGCAAACACCATGCCGATAATGCTGACGACTGAGATATCGGCAAACACCATGCCGATAATGCAGACGACTGAGATAAGGGCGACGGCGATGGTCTTCATGGTTGTGCTAGAGAAAGGAAGACGCAAGTATATTATTTTTTTAATTAGATATTAATTTTTGACTAATTTTTGCCTTTATTTGACTTAATTAATACCGCGAAGTATGATACCACATTTTCTGGTAAAATTACAAGTTACGTGAGTTCACATTATTATTTTGCCTGATTGCGAATTGACGCATAAGAATTGACGGAATCCTCCTTGTTCGTCTGCTGTCATTTTTCTACTTTCTGTTTCGCAAATGCGCGACAATGAAAATTTGGACGAAAAGGTAGTTTTCGTGAAAAGCAAAAGGAATGTGAACACAATACGGAAAACGTCCACTGACGTGAACACGTTCATTAAATGCACGTGCGAATTTTTCATTGTACAATTAATATTGAATGTTTGTTAACAACCAAGATATCAGCCCGAGGTAACTAGATATCAGCCTTCGACCGAAGTTTGTCATCAACCAAGATATCAGCCCTGGTAACTGTCGACCTTCGGTCTCGGGCTGATATCTAGTTACCTCGCTTCGTCTCAGGCTGATATCTAGTTACCTCGGGCTGATATCTTGGTTGATAACAAACTAACCATGAACTAACCATTCTCTCTCTCTCTCTCTCTCGCTCTCTCTCTACGCCAATAAAATGTTTTAATAATTTAGTTTGCTGAATTTCACTGTAAAATTAGAAGCAATGGTTGATTAGACAAGTTAGTCATATTAGAAAATTGACAACCGAAACAAATACATCATGCAATCGTTAAGATACATTTACATGTTAATTAATTACCAGTGGAATTAGTGGACTGTTTTATATAAATTCATGTTTTGTGATATAAGTACAGGTTTATTAATTTTCAATTACTACTTCATTTCTTAATCTTTCATATGTTTTTGGGCATAATACGACCTATATATGTGTCGACGTGCCTTAAAAAGCCATTCATTCATTCATTGCATGTTTATTTAAAGTAGCCATCCCGCCAACAACAACCAGATTTTACAACATATGTACACCGTTATAAACCTGCTGCCGACGAAGAATATATATAAATTACATATTCTGAGAATTCAAACTCTAGAGACAGAATATAAACGTCTTTAATCAGC
Source organism: Cyrtodaria siliqua (assembly GCA_037043455.1). Taxonomy (NCBI): domain Eukaryota; kingdom Metazoa; phylum Mollusca; class Bivalvia; order Adapedonta; family Hiatellidae; genus Cyrtodaria; species Cyrtodaria siliqua. Next base: position 59,648 of record JAWPHD010001604.1, read on the forward strand.
CAGGCCAAACCCCAAAACTGGAGCGTCGAATTAAGTAACCAACTCATACTTCATTTAACGCATATTAAATCATTGGTATTTTACCCTCTTAAGAACCCGTGAATAAACCTATACTTTTAATCGCACATATAAATCATTATGTGACCTGAACATCTGGATATAGTTTTGATAAGCGGGTTTGTACATAAATGTTGCCGTTATTTGGCGGGATAAATTTTATAAGTACAGTAAAAACGTCTAACAATATGCGTACAGTATGAATTATAACAAAACGTCTACAAATATGCGTACCGTATGAATTATAATAAAACGTCTAACAATATGCGTACCGTATGAATTATAACAAAACGTCTACAAATATGCGTACCGTATGAATTATAACAAAACGTCTAACAATATGCGTACCGTATGAATTATAACAAAACGTCGAGCAATATGCGTACCGTATGAATTATAACAAAACCTCTAGCAATATGCGTACCGTATAAATTATAACAAAACGTCGAGCAATATGCGTACCGTATGAATTATAACAAAACCTCTAGCAATATGCGTACCGTATGAATTATAACAAAACGTCTAACAATATGCGTACCTTATGAATTATAACAAAACGTCTAGCAATATGCGTACCGTAATAATTATAACAAAATGCGTACCGTATGAATTATAACAAAACGTCGAGCAATATGCGTACCGTATGAATTATAACAAAACCTCTAGCAATATGCGTACCGTATGAATTATAACAAAACGTCGAGCAATATGCGTACCGTATGAATTATAACAAAACCTCTAGCAATATGCGTACCGTATGAATTATAACAAAACGTCTAGCAATATTCGTACCTTATGAATTATAACAAAACGTCTAGCAATATGCGTACCGTAAACATTATAACAAAACGTCTAGCAATATGCGTACAGTATGAATTATAACAAAACGTCTAGCAATATGCGTACCGTATGAATTATAACAAAACCTCTAACAATATGCGTACCGTATGAATTATAACAAAACGTATAACAATATTCGTACCGTATGAATTATAACAAAACGTCTAGCAATATGCGTACCGTAGTAATTATAACAATATGCGTACCGTATGAATTATAACAAAACGTCTAACAATATGCATACCGTATGAATTATAACAAAACGTCTAACAATATGCGTACCGTATGAATTATAACAAAACGTCTAACAATATGCGTACCGTATGAATTATAACAAAACGTCTAACAATATGCGTACCGTATGAATTATAACAAAACGTCTAACAATATGCGTACCGTATGAAATATAACAAAACGTCTAACAATATGCATACCGTATGAATTATAACAAAACGTCTAACAATATGCGTACCGTATTACTTATAACAAAACGTCTAGCAATATGTATACCGTATGCATTATAACAAAACGTCTAGAATATGTGTTTCGTATGAATTATAACAAAACGTCTAGCAATATGCGTACCGTATGAAATATAACAAAACGTCTAGCAAAATGCGTACCGTATGAATTATAACAAAACGTCTAGCAATATGCGTTCCATATGAATTATAACAACTAGAAATATGCGTACCGTATGAATTATAACAAAACGTCTAACAATATGCATACCGTATGAATTATAAAAAAACGTCTAACAATATGCGTACCGTATGAATTATAACAAAACCACGCGGAACTGTCGAGTTGTTCAGGCCGAACATTTTCATAAATAATAATAAATAATAATTAAACCATAAGTAGTAACATGCGACTGAATTTAATACACACATGGACATTGTATATGGAATTAAAGCACCGTCTGATAGCTTTCATTTGTATTATGACCGACATCGTACCCTCTCCCATATCGTCTCTTGTCCGTTTAATATTCAATAATATTCAATACACGGTATCATGGTCAGATGCGATTTTGTTTCACTAAAATGTGTAGAAAAATATCGAATTAATACATTTACAGTATAGTATAATAGTATAAAAGGAATTGATTTTTTTTTTTAAATTGAATAAATTAAACCAATTACCTGTGAATTCGACAAGCTATTTCAAAATGAAAGGATGAGTTACGAAGTATGCCAATGTATAGTGACCGGATGTGACGTAACAGGATCAGATAACTTGTGTTTTACTTCCAGGGTTCTCGACTGTCAATCAAATTGGTAGAGAAATTTAATGTCACTAGTGTTGGTTTACGCTTTATAATGACGCAACAGTCTTTTTCTGGAGTCTAGTTTAAAGGGGCAACGCTTATACCAAAAATTATTAATCCCGTATCATTTTGACTATAGATAACCGGCATGCATATATTTAAATAATGGGTAATACAATTTGGGACTTTTCAAGCTGTTCTTCTTTATTCTACCATACATGTAGTACTTGTACCATATACTCAACATATAGTTATATGGAAAAAAAAGAAATTGCTTTGAACTATTAAAATACATATTAATAATAATATGCAAAAATGCAATGTATATAGACAAACTAACGGAACGCCGTGAATGTTAACAAAATCAAGATTGCCATGTGTCCCTTTAACGCGCGTATTTCTATGATAGGTCACACAAGTCAATGTTCGTTTTAGCGATTTACTGTACCAATATATATATGTTGAAATAAAATATGTTTAAACCAAACGATTTGCAACTAATGTTTATGAGAATGAAAAGTGTTCAATTTGAATAATTTATAATTTGAGTTATTTCCCTTCCCGAAAATCTGTTAAAACTGCTCTTATAGGTTTACCACCACCAATTGCATGTAAACCTCCGAGTTGTAGTTCCTATAATACAAAGTAATCTCAGGCCCGTAGCCAGCGCTAAAATTTAACGGAGGCAAACCCCTTCCTAGTGTGGTCTAAGGACATATTCCGCGGAAAATGTGACTTTGCAGCAAATCATTAATATGTGACATTTTAACACTAGTGTCAATGGGGAAAATAATTGGTGGTTTCATACCTATAGCATGTTGGGGTATATCTAACTTTTCGCAAGGAATAAACATGCTTTCGAAATACTTTTAAAGGGACACAAAGCAATCTTGAAGTGGTTATCAAACATTGAAATTAGCGTCTCGATTTATTTATCCAGTATCATTTTGACGTTTAACCTGCTTGCATATAATTAAATACTATTTTGAGTTTTCCTGTTTTCGTATAGTTTTATAGTATAATATTGATGCAGTATAATCGACAGTCAATAATATGCAAAAACTATTTGGTTTAACCCATTTTAATAAACGAACAAATGCAAGTTATGTAGAACAATTAACGGGAAAATCAAGATTGACGTGTGTGCCTTTAAGCCAGACCGCCGTGTGTCCCTCAGTGGTATGTTACGACAGGAAAACACCATAGATGAGCCTGAACATATCATCATCATCATCATCATCATCATCTTTAGTATTATCATCTTCATATGTATTTTTACCACAACAAGACAAGGATGTTGGATTTAAAAAGAAATTGTATACACGAGTAATGTATAATGTGTCATTGTTGTATTAGTCCGAAACGCAAACTTGTCAGCATGCTTTATTCCGGTAAATCGGTAGTTTTCTCCCTTGCACAAGATGTGCTCATTCAATAAAGAACGAGCATCGAACGTGTTTATCTACCTATGCTGGTGTCAGACCGTTGTAAATCAGCCCATTGAACACAATGCAAACTAGGCTATATTTGGAGATCAGTCACAAGGTCCACAACTTGTTATTTCGTTCGCTTAAATACACTTTAATTCTGTGAAATAAATATATCTGGCTCGCAAACGGTCTTAAATCTGGAATAAAACACCGGTTTAGTTTTTGTCAACATTTCACGTCATTCATTCACACTATGCGTATTTTGAAATAAACATCTGCCAAAGCCACATCTTTACCTAACCTCTGTGCTCATCCTCGCCAAAGAAATAATCCTGACAAACACAGAAAAATATTTACTATTCATTACAATACTTTAATTTAACAATGAAATAAAAACTAATCTTGGGAAAAACACATGCAAACTAGAAACTTTGGATTTTTTCAAGGAACTATTTTAGCACCCTACAATCTACACACTAAAACCCGGAAGTACTTCTTGACTGGTCTGACACCTACTGTACAAGACCAAGAGAACTTTTGTCAATACATTTGAATGGTGTTTACGTCATTTTAGCGCATATTAGGCCATTTATTAAGGACAATTTGTTTTTGTGGGCCATCCCATTTTTCCTGGAATACTATATACCTCCCGCCATCCGTTAGAGTCGACACTTCTTCACATGACAAGTAGAGCTCCAAGTGGGATTCGAAGCAGCAACGGTTTTTATACAACAGATTGGCATACATTTGATCAAACATACGGTTGTGGTGGCGGCCAGCGTAACGGTTGTCCTTGTTAATATAGATATATTTAAATAGGAAACCCTGGTCATCTTTACTACTTTTAACATTTACCAAATACATTGTGTTATGATTGTTATCCACGAAACAAAACAGGACAATTTCAGGTGTTGGCTTATTGATCCGCTATGAACTTTTGGTTCTTTGTGAGGGCTACTATTCTAAATTCGCAAAAGATTATGATATATATATGAGACCTTTTTTTCAAAAATATCAGTAAAGATTTAGTTCAAAAGTGAAATTTATTTTGATAAGACTTGAAAAATTGCCAGCTGTGTTTATATTTTGTACATTTATAAACTTGTATTAGAAAACATGTTAACCTCCTTTCCAGAACTTTTCATTTGATGTCTAATTGATAGTTGTTGTTTTGTTGTTGTTGTTGTTGTTTTCGATTTCCTGAGATATCCAAGATGGTCGGCAGGACTATAAATACACTAAAACAAAAATATTTTGTTATCGATACTTAAACTGATTTTTGGTTCCAAGATGGCCGCCATGTGCCATTCCTGTTTTCTATAATACTTGTACATGAGAGATAGTGGTCGTTATTTAATTTCAAAAACATTGCAAGTGATGTCCAGTTGAAGATCCTTAGTAAAGACTTTTCTACAACAGATTGTTTCTACAACAGATTGGCATACATTTGATCAAACATACAGTTGTGGTGGCGGCCAGTGTAGCGGTTGTCCTTGTTAATATAAATATATTTAAATAGGAAACCCTGGTCATCTTTACTACTTTTAACACTTACCAAATACATTGTGTTATGATTGTTATCCACGAAACAAAACAGGACCATTCCAGGTGTTGGCTTATTGATCCGCTATGAACGTTTGGTTCTTTGTGAGGGCTACTATTCTAAATTCGCAAAAAATACTGATATATATGAGCCCTTTTTTTTTAAAAAGATCAGTAAAGATTTAGTTATTCAAAAGTGAAATTTATGTTGATAGGACTTGAACAATTGCCAGCGGTGTTTATCTTTTGTACATAAACCTTTTGTATTAGAAAACATGTTAACCTCCTTTCCAGAACTTTTCATTTGATGTCTAATTGGTAGTTGCTGTTTTGTTGTTGTTGTTGTTGTTGTTGTTTTTAATTTCCTTAGAAATCCAAGATGGTCGGCAGAACTATAAATACACTAAAACAAAAATATTGTGTTATCGATACTTAAACTGAGTTTTGTTTCCAAGATGGCCACCATACGCCGTTCTCGTTTTCTATAATACTTGTACATGAAAGATTGTGGTCTTTATTTAATTTCAAAAACATTGCAAGTGATGTCCAGTTGAAGATCCTTAGTAAAATTCAACATCATGAAAACCCCAAATAGTCCTAGAATCCGAAGATGAATTGAGTAGTGCCAGTAAAAGTTAGTTTTGATCATATTTCCAAGATGACCGCCATAGGCCATTTTCGATTACAAAGACTTACTAGTATATAAAAATCACTTGTAATCGCTATAATTTCTTAACTTCTGTAAGGATCGTCATGAACGTGCATAGTTGTTAAATTGTTAAATGACAACTCAGCGTCATGTACAATCCAGGATGACCGCCATTTATAAGGATTAGGGTGCATCAAAAAGTTTAAATATGCTCCTTCATTTTATTTTTTTTAGGGTCACCTTACTTAACTTTAATATCGGAGATGGTTGAAATTCCTCCATATATGTATTTGATATAAGTGTGAACTTTTTTCGACCAATGAGTTGCCTCAACTTTTCAAATACTTGCACCATGTATTCATGAATAGTTCACTCCAAGCGGTCTTCGCGTTTAATATGTATTAATACCTATATAGAGACTATCGATACAAGTTAAACATATGCTAAACACTAAGTTGGATAGACTATTTATAGCCTTGCGACAACGCAGTATGCCAAAATGTTACATGCTGGTAGCGTTTAACGTTTAAATAAAATTTACTTATTTGGACATCCTATTGATTATCTGACTCTTGAAAACTAAGGGGTAAACATCAAAGTATCAATTCAGAAGTAAGTTTCCCTCTCTTTATTTATATCTTAGTGGGAAAACATATAAAGTAGAATTATCAGTAATATATAACAAATAACAACTTTCCTTAATAAATAATAATACTCTCTTTGACTAGAAATACTCCAAGTCATTTATCCCTAACAATATACTGATAAATGTTATAATCTCTATATTAAATATTTATGTCAATTCAAAACCTTCTAAAAAATGTAATCTAATTAAATTAAATCGTTTTAATTTCTAAATTTACTATTGAATGTATTTATTAAAGTTACTATAATAATCGAATTTTAAATGCAACAATAAAGTCTAAGTTCTGTTACCTTAAGAAGAAAATTCGGAGTCCTAGATCTGCAGGCGATCTAGCTATTTATACTGCACACATAAAACTGTGCGGTGCACAAGTGCGCAAATGTGCACTAGCAACGCTAAATCGCGCAACGTCAAATGTGCGCACATTACGTGGTTCCGTCTTAGTTCCATTAAGCGATGTGAAAACTTTTATTAGCAGGATAGTACAACAGATATTTGGACAATAAAACACGTTTAAAAACATATTTATACTAAAAACATGCGATAACCTGTTTAAAATTACATATTAAATGTTTTAATTTTGCAGAATACAAACATTTAAGCCGAAAATAAGGTTTTATTTCATACCCCATCCAACCCCGTGTTCGCTTCTTGGAGAATGGGTTGGATGGGGAATGAAAGTTAATACTTGGACCACGTAATGCTTAAGAAGAAAATTCGGAGTCCTAGATCTGCAGGCGATCTAGCTATTTATATTGCACAAATAAAACTGTGCGGTGCACAAGTGCGCAAATGTGCACTAGCAACGCTAAAACGCGCAACGTCAAATGCGCGATTTGATACTCGCCTATTTAAACATGAATTAAAACACTTTTATGAATTAAAGTAGCGTAATTAAAGATTCGTACAAATAGAATAATGATTAAATTAAAAGACTCTTACATTTTAAAACATATGTTCTCCTTGGAATAATATGGTTTTGCGAATAAAAGATTGAATTCAAAGATTTGAATTCGACGCACAAATAGTTGCTATGGTAAACAATCCCATCATACAACGTAATTCCGGATCCAATATGGTTACCGGAAAGATTCATTTGTAAATGTAAACAAGCTTATAATATATAATGAACACAATGGATATACAATTAAACTGCGATAATATGTGTAACGCTAATGAGAAAGTAGAGCGAAACATCGGGGCATTACACTCCGATGCCATCCATCTCCAACAATGCGGACATGCTGCAGCAGGCACTAGAAAATACTTTTCCTGGAGAGTTTAGCATCTTTGATGCCATCTCGTCTTCGTCACCTACACAAGGACTCGCACCAATTCAACTGTTGAGAAACTCCCCACCGTTTGGCGTTGGTGACACCCGAAAGGTTAGGCAAATGTCACTCCTCTTGTCTTTGTTGGACACCTCTCTACCTTTGGATCTGTCAACCTCCTAAGTATCACAGGCCATCCATGTGTACGGTCAACAATTCCAATCGGTCTACCAGACGACACAGGCACTAACAACCTCACAACTCCATCAGACGCAGCCCCTGTAGTATCCATCTCTGGATCAACGCATCACCCTTCTCCTTTCATCACCTCAGCAACCACACACAACACCTAATGACCTGCCAACCGACCCTCAAGGTCTGCCCCTCATCCAGGAGGAAAATAGTATGGATCAATTACTTCAACCGATTCACACCTTGGATGAGCGACAAAACCTGAAGCACCATTCATCAGTTAGATCACCATCACCATCATCTTCATCATCTTCCTCTTCAAATTCTAGATCCAACAACAATCTACTACTTATAAAAGCTGCAATAGAAAGTTCCAATGCTACTATTATGAATAAATTGGAAGAACATATAAGAGCGGTTAGACGGCAAGAAAGAGCCGCCATCGAGATGCGGGATACGCTGCTTCAGTTAGTCGAGGTAATGAAGAGAAAGTCGGAAGACGGTAGAGCTGAGGAACCAACAATGAAGAGGGAAGAGAGAAACCCACTCCGCCCGGCAGGGAAAAAAGAACACTGAATCTCATAGAAACACGTACACAATTTAATACATTGCTAGATAATACATAGCCGAATTTATAGGCATATCAATACATAGAATAATAGTGTATGATAATTATACTAATGAAAGTGTTAAAGTCGATAGGATTCCCAATTATACAGATGATAATATTACTTACAAGTGACTCATAATAGCAGATTTTAAATACTAGTACATATAGTCTGAACTGTGAATTCTACATTTGAACATTTCAACGTCTACATTTGATTCTACAAATTATCTTATGATCAACTGAGAAGGACTTCAACCATATTTAAAATGAGTGATGGACACTATTTAACTTTGCGGAATTAATGTTATTTATGCCAGTGGTTTACACTGAAGAACATTGACAGTATATATCTTATTGTAACTTGTGTTTTAAGATTATTCTTATATTATAGGACATTCGTCATATACTTGATAGACGTTTAGGTATAGATTAATTATATGCTGTGTTGTGAGACATATTGACTGTTTAAGAGTATTAGTACATGTAGGACCTTTAACACATTTAGAGGGTGGTAGTGTAATGCCCCGATGTTTCGCTCTACTTTCTCATTAGCGTTACACATATTATCGCAGTTTAATTGTATATCCATTGTGTTCATTATATATTATAAGCTTGTCTACATTTGCAAATGAATCTTTCCGGTAACCATATTGGATCCAGAATTACGTTGTATGATGGGATTGTTTACCATAGCAACTATTTGTGCGTCGAATTCAAATCTGTGAATTCAATCTTTTATTCGCAAAACCATATTATTCCAAGGAGAACATTTGTTTTAAAATGTAAGATTCAGGTAATTTAATCATTATTCTATGTGTACAAATCTTTAATTACGCTACTTTAATTCATAACAGTGTTTCAATTCATGTTTGAAATAGGCGAGTATCAAATCGCACCTATTTGTATGCGCGTTTAGCGCACAGGAAACGCGCACATTTGACGTTGCGCGTTTTAGCGTTGCTAGTGCACATTTGCGCACTTGTGCACCGCACAGTTTTATTTGTGCAGTATAAATAGCTAGATCGCCTGCAGATCTAAGACTCCGAATTTTCATCTTAAGGCAACAGAACTTAGACTTTATTGTTGCATTTGAAATTCGATTATAGTAACTTTAATAAATATATTCAATAGTAAATTCAGAAATTAAAAGGATTTAATTTAATTAGATTACATTTTTTAGAAGGTTTTGAATTGACATAAATATTTAATAGAGGGATTATAATATTTATCAGTATATTGTTAGGGATAAATGACTTGGAGTATTTCTAGTCAAAGAGAGTATTATTATTTATGTCATTTTATTTTACCATAAAATGACTATAATGTAATATATATGTGATTACATTATATTAGAATGCTATATACATGACTAGTTAACTAACAGTCTTACATAACATGACTAGTTAGAAAATGTTCAATAATACATTTGTGTAATTAAATCAAACATTCCCACAGTAAAAGGTGGGTAACTATCCGCCAAATCAAACATTCCCACAGTAAAAGGTGGGTAACTATCCGCCCACACAGTGACATAGAATATACAACTTTTATGATAAAAGAATCGATTAGTGACTTATCGGCCGTCCTTGCAATAAAAACATATATGTATAAAGCTGCCCTAACGCCAGATCTGAATGTATATCTTTTCAATACAGGCGGCGAAATGGGGATGGTGGTGGGTTGATGAAAATTGTAACTTCTCAATTCTGTTGATGTTTCTTTGTTTGCAATAGAAGGCAAGAGGTCATGTGATCTCTGCTTTGTTGATAATGAACCCAATGGCGACTAACAACCGGCAAGGACGGCTGATTAACCGCACAAACTCAATTATTTACAATAATTATATTTTGTGCTTGCTTAATGCAGCACTCACAAGTATCCAACCACATCAATATGCAGCTTGTTTTGCTGATGGGAACCAAAAAACATACAAATACCATGTTATGCGAACATGTCATTTTATTTTACCATAAAATGACTATAATGTAATATATATGTGATTACATTATATTAGAATGCTATATACATGACTAGTTAACTAACAGTCTTACATAACATGATTAGTTAGAAAATGTTCAATAATACATTTGTGTAATTAAATCAAACATTCCCACAGTAAAAGATGGGTAACTATCCGCCACTCTACAGCCCACCCAAAGATGATGCAGTTGGATACTTAAATTTGCAAAGCAATAGAAATATCTGACAATAGTGATGTGTGTGATGTTACCAATTGTCGAACAACAATATAAATACAATGAGCAATCTGAACTTATCCTGCACTGTTTTCCACATCTTCATGGCTTGATGTGAATGTAATATTTTCAATATCAAGTACTCGTTCTTTCTCTCTATCGAGATATACATATTGAAACTGATGAGTTGCAAGGCAAAACATGTTTCTACAACCTATGTAGATTCTTAAACATCAAAATCCATGGCATATAACAGTATGCATGTTTTGCCACACACATACACACACACACACACATACACACACATCCATATAATACATGTCTAACACAATATGCATATGGACACAGACTCAAAAACACCAAAAGCAGTCCTTAAAACTGCGATATGCACTAAAGAAATTCTGATGTAAGGCATAATGCAACCAACTAATAAATGATAACTATGCACAACAGGCTACAATCTCTAGAAACCAGCCTACGCTGACATTCGAGATAAAAAAAAGAAAGAAAGAAAATATATAATAATAAAATATGTCAATGTAGAAAGATATGACAGTATGAAAAGAGGTATGCACATGAGTAAACCACTCACACTTGGGACCAGTCTAACACTGAGTCCGTCATGCAATCCTTAACTAATGGCTCCGCACCCAATAGTATAGTCCCTACATGTGCATAAGCAAAAATAAGGACCAGTCTAACACTGTGCCCCCAATTCCGCTCCAGTGACATATACAGACATACACTTCTCAAAACTGCTAACTACACCGCTCACGTTTTGGGTTATATATATCGATGGGTTGAATGTTTTTCAATAAAATAAAAAGGAAATACCAATTCAATCATTTTTACATCATTTCATTTTATTTTTTTCATGGGCAATGCTAGAACTAAACCACAATAAGCAATTACAAACGACCCATGTAAACACTAAAGTCACACTTTTATGAACAAGAAATGAAAAGTGTGACTTTAGTGTTTACATGGGTCGTTTGTAATTGCTTATTGTGGTTTAGTTCTAGCATTGCCCATGAAAAAAATAAAATGAAATGATGTAAAAATGATTGAATTGGTATTTCCTTTTTATTTTATTGAAAAACATTCAACCCATCGATATATATAACCCAAAACGTAGCGGTGTAGTTAGCAGTTTTGAGAAGTGTACATGTGTGTACCAGACACGTTCTCAGAAACGCAGTTGTGGCAACCTGATATAACTTTGTAAAGCATCGGAATTCCATCGCCCCATCTTCCGCACCACATCATCAGAATATCCAATTTGAACTGCTGCCGTAGCAGCACCTATACGGAATGAATGTGGTTTGTATTTAGCTGTATCTAACCCAAGAAAAATTACAAGTGAATGGAGTTTCTCAGCTGCATAACCATATGAGACATGTCTACCATCCTGGAACTGAAAGAGTGGACCCGCCTTGTGTAAATACAATTGTAAATACTTATACATAGCTAGGACTGGACACATATCGGGGTTTAGAGAGTTGTGTGCAATGTACCACGAGACAGGGTTAACCTGTTTTGTATGTTTGAAATGATGCAACATGACAGTCATTCCTGTTAAACTAGTGCCCTCCGTCTGAAAGGAAATAGCATTCCGTTGTATTAACTTACTGGAATCACCCCTTGTTTGTAAGCAAACTTCCCCCAGACGTAAGAATAGGCCATAAACTGTAGAAAAAAGAGCTCGTAACAAAACTTGTTCATAATGACGCCGTATCACTAGAGGTAACGCCTGTAATAGCCGATGCAAAATTGAAATCGTAATGGGGAGACGAGAGTCGGTCTGCCCACTGATCTTAAAAGCACCTTTAACAAACTTTTTAAGTACAAACGTATCCATCGGATCTGAGAAGCCTAACATTTTGTGTACAAAACCAATAGCGGATACATGAGTAGCAATGGTACTAGGTGCACATCCCTTGTCAAAGACAGAGGCCAGATAATTGACTATATGATAAGATTTTATAGGGAGATAAGGATTCATTTGTTTCTCAACCCAATAATCTGCAAACTGTTTCCACACACGAAGGTAAGAAGCTTTAGAAGTATGTGCTAACGAAGCACTGACAACCTTCAACGCTGATGATGACCCTAATGCAGTGTGGCGGCACGCATCCACAAGTCCTGGTGCATGACCCCACAAGCCAAACCGTGAAGCTGACTTTGCTCCCTAAATTTTCTGTCATAAAATAGAAATGCATTCTGGCCATAACCTTGCTCCAACTCCTTAAAGCTACAGAGTCCCTATATCAATCGATTTCTTCTTTGTAGGCGTGTCTTTATTTGTAACTTCATGTTCACTAGCTCATGTCGAAATCGGGTATTTAAGCGAGCAAATATAGTGAAGGAAATCATTTACTGTATATAGATCGACCAGTGCACATCGTACCTATACACAGGTAACAGTAATATTTACAAAAAAAAAAAAAAGTTAGCTTCTTTCGGGGCTCGAACACACGACCTTCTGATTCCAAGTCCTGTGCTCTATCCACTGAACTACAACGCTACTTGAGAAAAATAGTATAATAACTACCATATATTATGAGGCAAAATAACTTAACATATTTGAACGCAACTAATGATGGATCAATAAATATGCAGTCCATATTGTACCACGTGTAAATTAACATTGCCTGGTGTAATACTGTATCTTATCAATATGAAACTAATACTTCGCCTCAAATCAACCATATCTCGACTTGTTATTTAGCGCTTGATGAGTTTCTGTACGCGCTCTTGTTATTACATAATGCCTATTTAGTGTTAAAAATGCTACAAAATACCAATAAATAGCAGTGGTCAAGAGGTTCAGCGTACATCTTTCAAATCTTACAAGTGCAATGCTGTGGTTCAAATCACGTTCCGGGCAACTATTTTTTGATCACATATATTCTGGAGCCGTATATTTATCGATGTTACCTGTACGGAGGCTAAATAAAAATGTGAAATTTTACGTATCGATTTCTCCTTATATACCGACTTTTGGGGTGTTCGTCGATTTGAAACTTCTTCACACGTGACTCATTCATATTCATGAGTTATTACCACTTAATATAGAGGGTCTGTAGCTTTAATGAGGTTGACATGTGCCAGTAAACCTGATATATCGTGCGGACGTTTTTTGACATACACAGCAATAAAAATATGAAAGGCCTTAAGCCATGCGTTAACGTCTAACACCTTATCTTTAGGTTAACTTTTCACTTGTAGTGAACCCCCATCTAAAATGTTAATATGAAAATTCTCCTGCACAGACCCAGGTAGCAAGGAGGCCAATTCAACATATTTGTCCGCCCAAATGTCCAACATTGCTTTTTCACTTAAGTGACTCGAAATGCTTAATAAAGCACCTCGTGTGTGTCCAGTACTGAACTGTTCTATTGCCGCTGATGCCAGTGAAACAGTGATAGGAGCTGGTGATACCGCAACAACCTGTGATGGGTTTGTCGCCGCTGGTGTAGGTGGTGCCACCTCCCGAGATTGCGCCGTTACGTTAGGCACAACCATATTCCGCTGCTGCATTCGTACCAGCATAGCATCTATGAACTCGTCCATCTATCAAGGACAGCCGGGTTCACACTGTTCTTGTCCACATTACTCGTGTCCACACTACTCGCGTTCACACTAATTGTGTCCACCGGTCTATGTGTCACCCCTGTCTCTACCTGTGACTTTTTGCCGGCATCCGACTTCCCCCTCCTGGGTCGTTTGGACATCCTGGCCAGTCCTGTGAATAGAATGTCACTTTTAGTCAAAGCATACATCGCACTTACTGTCAGGTAAGCCGATCCCTGATACTAGTTTAGTACCTGTTTTCAATATAGAGTCTACCAATATGAGATATAATGCAGTGCATTTGCCCATATATAAATATTAATGTAATAATGCAATATTATACTTATTTCACCATATACATCATTTTTCTTTAACTGCGGTTTTTCACCATATACCAACATACACATATTATATATTAACCCACACATTTAATGTGGTATTTCACCATGTACCTACATACCTACATTGTATTATAACCGATCCAGTATTTCACCATATACTAACATCCATATATGTACGTGTTTAATGTGGTATTTCACCATATACCTACATCCATAAACATACCCACACATACATACACATATACATACATACATATATAAACACATTCACATATACATGTACCAACACATATAGTATGTGGTATTTCACGATATACCAACACACATTTTTTTTTTTATTTTTTTTTTTTTATTTTTTTTTTTTAAATGTGGTATATAACCATATACCTATGTGGTATTTCACCATATACCAACACATTTTTTTTTTTTTTTTTTTATTATTTAAATGCGGTATATAACCATATACCTATGTGGTATTTTACCAAATACCAACACACATTTGTTTTTTTTGTTTTTTTTTAAATGTGGTATATAACCATATACCTATGTGGTATTTCACCATATACCAACACATTTTTTTTAATTTTTTTTTTAAATGTGGTATATAACCATATACCAATGTGGTATTTCACCATATACCAACCCATTTTTTTTTTTTTTTTTTTTTTTTTTTTAAATGCGGTATATAACCATATACCTATGTGGTATTTCACAATATACCAACACATTTTATTTTTTTTTTGTGTATTTTACCATATACCAACACACATTTTTTTTTTTTTTTTTTTTTTAAATGCGGTATATAACCATATACCTATGTGGTATTTTACCAAATACCAACACACATTTTTTTTTTTTTTTTTTAAATGTGGTTTATAACCATATACCTATGTGGTATTTCACCATATACCAACACATTTTTTTTTTATTTATTTTTTTTTATTTTTTTTTTTAAATGTGGTATATAACCATATACCTATGTGGTATTTCACCATATACCAACACATTTATTTTTTTATTTTTTTTTAAATGCGGTATATAACCATATACCTATGTGGTATTTCACCATATACCAACACATTTTTTTTAATTTTTTTTTTTAAATGTGGAATATACCAATGTGGTATTTCACCATATACCAACACATTTTTTTTTTTTTTTCTTTTGATATATATATAAATATATATATAGATAGATATATATACCTGTACCAACACACACATTGTAACCAACAATACAAACATGCGGCATTTCACCATATACCAACATCTTTCCAACATATATATGTTGTATGCCAACAACATGCTCAGACACTGCAAGACTTGACAGTGTACAATATAGATAACTGTGTATTCGAAATACATTAATTGCACCCATCTCTGATGTAGGTGAAACCACAGAACACTTCAAATAGCCATTCTGGTAATCCCTATCATAACACACGGACTGCAGCAGAGATATGACATTTACAACATAAATATACCAGGGTCTAATTTACACCGAGCAAACTCAATCAAGTTTAGCCAGTATCACACGATAAAGTGATGAAATCAGTCATCAAATGTGACTGTTGTTAAACGGTACCGAGCGCGGCCCCGATAACAAACTGAAAGCGTCTGCATGACCCCGATATAATCTGCTCTGTGTCGGCCAGATGTAGGGAAAGGAGAAGCAGCCGATGATTAACAGTGCACACAGCATACAGGCGTATGTGTCCTAACGCTGCTAGAAAAAACCGTGGCACGTTATATGCATGTTATAACAATACAGACTGGTTCATAGTAATGAGAATTAACCACGGCCAAATATAATATATCACTATGTGTTTACACAAAACCTGTACAACACTCACCACTTAAGCTGACGTAACATACAGTCACGAATACTGCGGAAGTATTTTGGGTAGCCAACAATGTGGCAACTTTGTGTAACCGTTTATGTTCGTCATTCCTTAACTTAAGACCACCGAATCCATAAATATCCACAGTGACATCCCGTGGTCGTAGTGAAAACCCTGCAGGTTTATCATTTACAAAGCATTTTAAGCGCTCAACAAAACCACAGGTTGAAGGAACGTGTTGGGACTGAAAAATAAAATAGAAAAAAAAAATTGAAAAAAAATAATTTGAAAAAAAAGTCTAAAAAAAATAGTCTGAAATATATATATATATTTTTTTTTTTGGACTACATTTGTACACACACCTCAAAACATCAAAAAAAATGAAAAACTGTACACCAAAAACAATCCTACTCAAAATTCTAACCCCGTGTAAGAGATATGAACTCTTACACGGGGTTAGAATTTTGGGTAGGATTGTTTTTGGTGTACAGTTTTCATTTATTTGATGTTTTGAGTTGTGTGTACAAATGTAGTCCAAAAAAAAAAAAAAAAATCAGACTTTTTTTTTCAGACTTTTTTTTCAATTTTTTTTTTTAATTTTTTTTTTTAATTTTTTTTTTCCAGTCCCAACACGTTCCTTCAACCTGTGAACAAAACTATGGCCGAATACCGTTATTCTGCGTCCCTGTGTATCATGGCAGTCCGCCATATGCATTGTGTATCGCAAAACAAACACAACAAACTTTTTACACACAAAACAGCATGCAATGAACTGTACAACAGAACAATACTTCCCGTTATTATCCTTATTAACGTATGCAACAACGCATATAAACCAAAAACGGAATAGAATCCGGGAATTTGATGAAAATTGTAACTTCTCAATTCTGTTGATGTTTCTTTGTTTGCAATAGAAGGCAAGAGGTCATGTGATCTCTGCTTTGTTGATAATGAACCCAATGGCGACTAACAACCGGCAATGACGGCTGATTAACCGCACAAACTCAATTATTTACAATAATTATATTTTATTAAGGAAAGTTGTCATTTGTTATATATTACTGATAATTCTACTTTATATGTTTTCCCACTAAGATATAAATAAAGAGAGTGAAACTTACTTCTGAACTGATACTTTGTTGTTTACCCCTTAGTTTTCAAGAGTTAGATAATCAACAGGATGTCCAAATAAGTTAATTTTATTTAAACGTTAAACGCTACCATCACGTGACATTTTGGAATACTGCGTTGTCGCAAGGCTGTAAATAGTCTATCCAACTTAGTGTTTAGCATATGTTTAACTTGTATCGATAGTCTCTATACAGGTCTTAATACATACTAAACGTGAAGACCGCTTGTAGTGAACTTTTTATGAATACATGGTGCAAGTATTTGAAAATTTGAGGCAACTCATTGGTCGAAAAAAGTTCACAATAATATCAAATACTTCTATGGAGGAACTTCAACCATCTCCGATATAAAAGTTAAGTGAGGTGACCCTAACGAAGGAGCTAATTTAAACTTTTCGATGCACCCTAATCCTTATAAATGGCGGTCATCCTGGATTGTACATGAAGCTGAGTTGTCATTTAACAACTATGCACGTTCAAAACGATCCTTACAGAAGTTAAGAGATTGTAGCGATTACAAGTGGTTTTTCCTAGTAAGTCTTTGTAATCAAAGATGGCCTATGGCGGCCATCTTGGAAATATGATCCAAACTAACGTTTAGTGGCAATATATCACGCCGATCACGGACTTTGATAACTTGCACGACTCAATTCATCTTCCGATTCTAGGACTATTTGGGGTTTTCATGATGTTGAATTTACTAAGGATCTTCAACTGGACATCACTTGCAATGTTTTTGAAATTAAATAACGACCACAATCTCTCATGTACAAGTATTATAGAAAACAAGAATGGCACATGGCGGCCATCTTGGAACCAAAAATCAGTTTAAGTATCGATAGCAAAATATTTTTGTTTTAGTGTATTTATAGTCCTGCCGACCATCTTGGATTTCTCAGGAAATCGAAAACAACAACAACAACAACAAAACAACAACTATCAATTAGACATCAAATGAAACGTTCTGGAAAGGAGGTTAACATGTTTTCTAATACAAGTTTATAAATGCACAAAATATAAACACCGCTGGCAATTTTTCAAGTCTTATAAAAATAAATTTCACTTTTGAACTAAATCTTTACTGATATTTTTGAAAAAAAGGTCTCATATATATATCAGTATCTTTTGCGAATCTAGAATAGTAGCACTCACAAAGAACCAAAAGTTCATGGCGGACCAATAAGCCAACACCTGGAATGGTCCTGTTTTGTTTCGTGGATAACAATCATAACACAATATATTTGGTAAGTGTTAAAGGTAGTAATGATGACCAGGGTTTCCTATTTAAATATATCAATATTAACAAGGACAACCGCTACACTGTCCGCCACCACAACTGTATGTTTGATCAAATGTATGCCAATCTGTTGTAGAAACAATCTGTTGTAGAAAAACCTTTGCGGCTTCGAATCCTACTAGGAGCTCTACTTGTTATGTGAAAAAGAGTCGATTCTTACGGATGGCGGGAGGTATATAGTATTCCAGGAAAATGGGACGACCCACAAAAACAAATTGTCCGTCATAAATGGCCTTATATGCGCTAAAATGACGTAAACACCATTAACATGTATTGACAAAAGCTCTCTTGGTCTTGTACAGTAGGTGTCAGACCAGTCAGGAAGTACTTCCGGGTTGTAGGGTGATAAAATAGTTCCTTGAAAAAAGCCAAAGTTTCTAGTTTGCATGTGTTATTCCCAAGATTAGATTTTATTTCATTGTTAAATCAAAGTATTGTAATGAATAGTAAATATTTTACTGTGTTTGTCAGGAGTATTTCTTTGGCGAGTAGAAAAACTGAATTGGTGTTTTATTGCAGATTTAGGACCGTTTGAGAGCCAGATGTGTTTATTTCACAGAATTAAAGTGTATTTAAGCGAACGAAATAACAAGTTGTGGAACGTGTGACTCATCTCCAAATAAAGCCTAGTTTGCATTGTGTTCAACGGGCTGATTTACACCGGTCTGACACCAGCATAGGTAGACATACACGTTCGATACTCGTTCTTTATTGAATGAGCCCATCTTGTCCAAGGGAGGAAACTACCGATTTACCGGAATAAAGCATGCTGACGAGTTTGACGGACTAATACAGCAATGACACATTATACATTACTCGTGTATACAATCATTATACATTACTCGTGTATACAATCATTCTACATTACTCGTGTATACAATCATTATACATTACTCGTGTATACAATCATTATACATTACTCGTGTATACACTCATTATACATTACTCGTGTATATAATCAATATACATTACTCGTGTATACAATTACATTACTCGTGTATACAATCATTATACATTACTCGTGTATACAATCATTATACATTACGCGTGTATACAATCATTATACATTACTCGTGTATACAATCATTATACATTACTCGTGTATACAATCATTATAAATTACTCGTGTATACAATCATTATACATTACTCGTGTATACAATCATTATACATTACTCATGTATACAATTACATTCCTCCTGTATACAATCATTATACATTACTCGTGTATAAAATCATTATACATTACTCGTGTATACAATACTAATACAGCTATGCCACATTATACATTACTCGTGTATACAATTGCATTACTCGTATATACAATTATACATTACTCGTGTGTATACAATCATTATACATTACTCGTGTATACAATTATACATTACTTGTGTATACAATCATTATACATTACTCGTGTATACAATTATACATTACTCGTGTATACAATCATTATACATTACTCGTGTATACAATTACATTACTCGTGTATACAAGCATTATACATTACTCGTGTATACAATCATTATACATAACTTGTGTATACAATCATGGTACATTACTCGTGTATACAATTATACATTACTCGTGTATACAATTACAATACTCGTGTATACAATCACTATACATTACTCGTGTATACAATCATTATACATTACTCGTGTATACAATCATTATACATTACTCGTGTATACAATTATACATTACTGGTGTATACAATCATTATACATTACTCGTGTATACAATTATACATCACTCGTGTATGCAATTATACATTACTCGTGTGTGTCTTTCAAAGCAAATTTAATGAAATTAAATCGAAATACAGTAACTTTCAACATATATACACAGATGGTTCTAAAGATGGAGATAATGTAGCTGCAGCAGCTGTTATTCACAAACACAGCATAACGAGCCGCCTGCCTGACAAGGCCTCTATCTTTTCAGCTGAACTTAAGGCAATTGAATTATATTCACGAATCTGATGATGACCATTTTGTAATATTTTCTGATTCCCTTTCATCTCTTCAAGCACTGGGTAATATGAAACATGATAACCCAGTTGTGCTTCAACTTTTAGAAAAGTACAATTCTCTTATAATTGATAATGTTATTATTTTCTGCTGGCTTCCAAGCCATGTAGGAATACGTGGTAATGATAGAGGTGATTGTGCTGCTAAGGCAGCATTATATTTACATTTATGTAATACCAAATAACCTTATACTGATTTAAAATGTTGTATTAACACATATATTCGTACCTCTTGGCAAACCACTTGGGATTTGTCAGTTAACAATAAACTCCACCCAATTAAACCGTTACTCGGAGAATGGCGTTCTTCTAGTAGACCCATTCGTCGAGAGGAAGTTGTCCTTGCCCGGTGCAGAATAGGGCATACACGTTATACTCATTCATATTTATTACAAGGTGAGCAATTACCAGAATGTATACCCTGCTTTGCACCGTTAACGGTCAAACACATATTGCTGGAATGTGTAGATTTTGATCCTATGCGTCAAAGGTACTACAATGTTAATACTATGACCGAGTTATTTAATACTATAGATTTTAGTCTAGTTTTAGATTTCCTGAAGGAAGTCAGACTATATAAATCATTATAATATGTTCTTGTATATATTTACTTCTTTATATACCCGTTTTCGGTCATTTGTTGATTTACATTTATAGTTTATATTACTACCATACCATCTCTTACTTGTAAACAGATATATCTTTATATATTTACATTAATTTTAAATTAATCCTTCAGTCATCAGTTTTTTGCGCACAATATGACCTATTTATGTGTCGACGTGCCATAAAACACCATTCATTCATTCATTAGTCCTGCAACACTATGTCACCAGGGCATTAATAATTAACAAGTCCAGACTCTTAAACACACGTTTTAATAATCTTTAAAACTACCCCATTTTACTTTCTGATCGTATAGTGGTTATTAATTCTATCAGATCTCACACAATCAAATCTCTACATCCTCAGACAATCTCTAACAACCTCCCTCTGTGATTCTACACACACCAGTATATACCTGCACGCACGTGCAAGCCTCCCATTGGTTGTTTACAAAGTTATTCAATAGGTCGTAATAAAGTATCCCGCCTATTATACTACTACTTGAGTAAGCTAATGTAATAACTGCTATTTAAGAGGCTTATCCGAAATTGTAGAATAATGGTCATTTACTATTAACTGCGAGATTCTTCTACCACTTGTTATTAAACTATTATTATTACTTATTAAAGGGTATGGTAGTGTTACAGTGTATACAATTATACATTATTCGTGTATACAATTCTTTTTAAATCCAACATCCTTGTCATGTTGTGGTTAAAATATATATAAAGATGATAATACGAAAGATGATGATGATGATGATGATGATGATGATGATGATGATGATGAAAATTATGTTCAGGCTTGTCTATGGTGTTTTCCTGTCGTTCCATACCACTAAAGGGATACACGGCGGTCTGGCTTAAAGGTCTGGCACACACGTAAATATTGATTTTCCCGTTAATTTTTCTACATAACTTGCATTTTTTCAATCTCTAAAATGGTTTAAACCAAATATTTTTTGCATATTATTAACCTTCGATTATACTGCATCAATACTATACTCTACACCTGTGGTAGAATAAGACGAAAACAAGAAAACTCAAAATATTATTCAATTATATGCAAGCAGGTTAAACGTCAAAATGATACTGGATAAATAAATCGAGACGCTAATTTCAATGTTTGATAACCACTTCAAGATTGCTTTGTGTCCCCTTAAAAATATTTCGGAAGCATGTCTATTCCTTGCGAAAAGTTAGTTATACCCCAAAATAATATAGGTATGAAACCACCAATTGTTTTTCCCATTGACACCAGTGTTAAAATGTCACATATTAATGATTTGCTGCAAAGTCAACATTTCCGTGGAACATGTCCTTAGACCACACTAGGAAGGGGTTTGCCTCCGTTAAATTTTAGCGCTGGCTACGAGCCTGAGATTACTTTGTATTATGGGAATTACAACTCGGAGGTTAACATGCAATTGGTGGTGGTAAACCTATAAGAGCAGTTTTAACGGATTTTCGGGAAGGGAAATAACTCAAATTAAATTTTGTTCAAATTTAACACTTTTCATTCTCATAGACATTAGTTGCAAATCGTTAAACATATTTTATTTCAACATGTTTATAACACATATATATTGGTACAGTAAATCGTCTATATAAACGAACATTGACTAGTGTGACCTATCATAGAAATACGCGCGTCAAATGGACGCATGGCAATCTTGATTTTGTTACAATTCACGGCGTTCCGTTAGTTTGTCTATATAAATGCATTTTTGCATATTATTATTAATATGTATTTCAATAGTTCAAAGCAATTTCTTTTTTTCCATGTTACTATATGTTGAGTATATGGTACCAGTACTACTGTAGAATAAAGAAGACAACTTGCAAAGTCCCAAATTGTATTACCCTTTATTTAAATATATGCAAGCCGGTTTAGAGTCAAAATGATACTGGATTACTAATTTTACGTGTGTCCCTTTAAACTAGACTCCAGGACTAGACTGTTGCGTAATTTTAAAGCGTTAACCAACACTAGTGACATTAAATTTATCTACCGAAAACCTGGAAGTAAAATTAATACCCGGCGGTCAAAGTATCTGATCCGGGTACGTCACATCCGGTCTCTATAAATAGTCATACCCCGTAAATCATCCTTTCAAAGGTAGCGCCGTGGTGTAATGGTTAGCATCGCGGCTTAGTAACCCAGGGATCGTGCGTTCACTCCCAGCCAGGACCGAATTTGGCTTAATTATCGAAATGTTTCATAAAAAGTATTTCCTACCTTACCAGTCCTTCGGATGAGACTTTAAACCCAGGTCTGCTCGCTGAAATGCTAAGTGCAATACAGCGAGGATAAATAAACGCTTATACACACACTCATCCTTTCATTCCGGAATAGCTTGTCAAAATCACAGGTAATTGCTTTGTTTTATTCAATTTTGTTTCATTTTTTTAAATAGCTTTTATACTTTTATACTATAGTGTAAATGGATTAATTTGATACTTTTTTACACATTTTAGTGAAACAAGATCACATCGGACCGTGATACCGTGTATTGAATATTAAACGGACCAGAGACGATCTGGAAGAGGCTACGATGTCAGTCATAATACAAATGAAAACCACCAGACTGTGCATCAATTCCATATAAAATGTGCATATATGTATTAAATTCAGCCGCATGTTACTATTTATGGTTTCATTATTATTTATGAAAATGTTCGGCCTGGACAACTCGACAATTCGACGTGGTTTTGTTATAATTCATACGGTACGCATATTGTTAGACGTTTTTACTATACTTAAATAATTTAACCCGCCAAATAACGGCAACATTTATGCGCAAAACCGTTTATCAAAACTATATCCAGGTGTTCAGGTTACATATTAATGTATATGTGCCGATTAAAAGTATATGTTTGTTCACGTGTTCTTAAAATACAAATGATGGAATATGCGCTAAATGAAGTATGATTTGGTAACTTAAGTCGACGCTCCAGTTTTGGGGTTTGGTCTGGATGATTAAGCCGTTTATATTGTGTCTCTAGAGTTTGGTTTCTCAGAATATGTAATTTATATATATTCCTCGTCGGCAGTAGGTTTATAAACGGTGTAAATATGTTGTAAAATCTGATTGTTGTTGGCGGGATAGCTACTTTAAATAAACATGTACTTAGATCACAAAACATGAATTTATATCAAGCAGTCCACTAATTCCACAGGTAATTAACATTAATGAACATGCAAATGTAACTTAAGATTGCATGATGTATTTGTTTCGGTTGTCAATTTTCTAATATGACTAACTTGTCTAATCAACCATTGCTTCTAATTTTACAGTGAATTTCAGCAAAAGAAATTATTAAAACATTTTATTTGCGTGGAGCTAAACATGTGTAGGGGGGGGGGGCGTGGCGGAGGGGGTGGAGAGAGAGAGAGAGAGAGAGAGAGAGAGAGAGAGAGAGAGAGAGACAGAGAGAGAGGTTATTACATGGTTAGTTTGTTATTAACCAAGATATCAGCCCGAGGTAACTAGATATCAGCCTGAGACCGAACTAGATATCAGCCTGAGACCGAAGATCGAAGGCTGATATCGGTTACCAAGGGCTGATATCTTGGTTGATAACAAACTTCGGTCGAAGGTTGATATCTAGGTACCTCGGGCAGATATCTTGGTTGATAACAAACTAAGCACGTTATAACTTATTCATTTTTTACAGTGAACAAAATTCGCACGTGAATTTAATGAACGTGTTCACGTCAGTGGACGTTTTCCGTATTGTGTTTACATTCCTTTTGCTTTTCACGAAAGCTACCTTCTCGTCCACACTTCCGTTTGTCAAGCATTTGCGAAATAGAAAGTAGGAAAGTGACAGCAGACGAACAAGGAGGAAGTTTACAAAATATTGTCAATTCGCGTCAATTCTTATGCGTCAATTCGCGGTCTGGTAAATAATAATGAGAACTCACTTAACTTGTTATTTTACCAGAAAATGTGATATCAGACTAGAAATGGCCTGTTACCAGGCTGGGTCGTTCGCGATATTAATCAAGTCAAATAAAGGCAAAAACGAGTAAAAAAATAATATCTAATTAAAAATGTATTTATGACTTCAAACTTGCGTCTTCCTTTCTCTAGCACAACCATGAAGACCATCGCCGTCGCATTTATCTCAGTCGTCCGCATTATCGGCATGGTGTATGCCGATATCTCATCATCGGCATGGTGTTTGCCGATATCTCAGTCGTCTGCATTGTCGGCATGGTGTTTGCCGATATCTCAGTCGCCTGCATTATCGGTATGGTGTTTGCCGATATCTCAGTCGTCTGCATTATCGGCATGGTGTTTGCCCTTATCTCAGTCGTCTGCATTATCGGCATGGTGTTTGCCGATATATCAGTCGTCTGCATTATCGGCATGGTGTTTGCCGATATCTCAGCCGTCTGCATTATCGGCATGGTGTTTGTCGATATCTCAGTCGTCTGCATTATCGGCATGGTGTTTGCCGATATCTCAGTCGTCCGCATTATCGGCATGGTGTTTGCCGATATCTCAGTCGTCTGCATTATAGGCATGGTGTTTGCCGATATCTCAGTCGTCTGCATTATAGGCATGGTGTTTGCCGATATCTCAGTCGTCTGCATTGTCGGCATGGTGTTTGCCGATATCTCAGTCGTCTGCATTATCGGCAAGGTGTTTGCCGATATCTCAGTCGTCTGCATTATAGGCAAGGTGTTTGCCGATATCTCAGTCGTCTACGTTATAGGCATGGTGTTTGCCGATATCTCAGTCATCTGCATTATAGGCATGGTGTTTGCCTATATCTCAGTCGTCTGCATTATCGGCATGGTGTTTGCCGATATCTCAGTCGTCTGCATTATCGGCATGGTGTTTGCCTATATCTCAGTCGTCTGCATTATCGGCATGGTGTTTGACAATATCTCAGTCGTCTGCATTATCGGCATGGTGTTTGCCGATATCTCAGTCGTCTGCATTATAGGCATGGTGTTTGCCGATATCTCAGTCGTCTGCATTATCGGCATGGTGTTTGCCTATATTTCAGTCGTCTGCATTATCGGCATGGTGTTTGCCGATATCTCAGTCGTCTGCATTATAGGCATGGTGTTTGCCGATATCTCAGTCGTCTGCATTATAGGCATGGTGTTTGCCTATATCTCAGTCGTCCGCATTATAGGCATGGTGTTTGCCGATATCTCAGTCGTCCGCGTTATAGGCATGGTGTTTGCCGATATCTCAGTCGTCTGCATTATAGGCATGGTGTTTGCCGATATCTCAGTCGTCTGTGTTATAGGCATGGTGTTTGCCGATATCTCAGTCGTCTGCATTATCGGCATGGTGTTTGCCTATATTTCAGTCGTCTGCATTATCGGCATGGTGTTTGCCGATATCTCAGTCGTCTGCATTATAGGCATGGTGTTTGCCGATATCTCAGTCGTCTGCATTATAGGCATGGTGTTTGCCTATATCTCAGTCGTCCGCATTATAGGCATGGTGTTTGCCGATATCTCAGTCGTCCGCGTTATAGGCATGGTGTTTGCCGATATCTCAGTCGTCTGCATTATAGGCATGGTGTTTGCCGATATCTCAGTCGTCTGTGTTATAGGCATGGTGTTTGCCGATATCTCAGTCGTCTGCATTATCGGCATGGTGTTTGCCGATATCTCAGTCGTCCGCGTTATCGGCATGGTGTTTGCCGATATCTCAGTCGTCTGCATTATCGGCATGATGTTTGCCGATATCTCAGTCGTCTGCATTATCGGCATGATGTTTGCCGATATCTCAGTCGTCTGCATTATCGGCATGGTGTTTGCCGATATCTCAGTCGTCTGCATTATCGGCATGATGTTTGCCGATATCTCGGTCGGTTGCATTATCGGCATGGTGTTTGCCGATATCTCAGTCGTCTGCTTTGTCGGTATAGTGTTTGCCGATATCTCAGTCGTCTGCATTATCGGCATGGTGTTTGCCGATATCTCAGTCGTTCTTGTTATCGGCATGGTGTTTGCCGATTACGGTGGACAATTCGCACATCCCGGACTACAGACATCCGGTGGATGTGGTGGATTTGGTGGGTTTGGATCATGTAAGTTTTAATATGTGACGGGCAAAACCATGACGAGTCTTTAATTGCAATTGATAACTTTCACATTCAGTCATTTGTTACAAATTTCCGAGATGTTGAGATATCGGTAGGTGAAAATAAAGGGTTTAATTGGACTTTATCCTTGAATTCTATATGAAAAATCAGAATATTCATGAGTGTAGGAACGTTTCAATTATTGTGTAGGGGTGGGGGAGAGTGGGGGTGGCGGGTGGGGCTAACGGTTTGAAAAATATATTTGGCAATTCAATTATTGGAGGGAGGACCAAACTTTTTCACAAAAAGTTTGACAATCAACAAAACACGTTATCCACGCTCAGTTACACCAAATCATACAACATTATATAGGGAAAAACGTACTTTTTGAGCGCTAACCATTTTGTCGCGCGCAAAAGTATTTTCTCATGTATTTTTTATGACTTCTCAGTTTTAGGGGTGTGCAATTTAAAATTACAATTATTTATGCATGTCAGTTTACATAACTTTTCTGATTTTAGGGATTTCATAGAGCAAGTCTACATAGCATTCAGTCAACTTTCATTTGAACCACGTGTGTCTATTTTAATGACGGAGAGAAAAAAGAGAACAATCTTTAAAGAATAGTGATGTATTTTCGACCATTTTTAATATAGATATCTACAATTAACATTTTGTTTCTGTAGTTTCTGATAATACGGGAAAATCTCGACATGACCTAGTCTTATTTATTTGACGTCTGTTTTGTTTTTACATATTGACGTTTATAGTATATGCACCAGGTAGACTGCGCATATCAAATCTCTTTAAATCTACACTATGCCTAAAGAAACTGGTGTCATGTTTGATCATAATGTTCCTATCGGCGGTAAAAAAAATAAAATGAAATGGTAGGACAGAGAGAATCATAGATCGAGTGCAGGCAGAAGAACGGTAACGTTTCCAAACTGCGTTAGTCTGAACCACCCACTCTCATAGGCGCGTATTTTATTCACTAGACACGAAACGAATAATCCGCTGACCATTCCATCTTATCACGAAGCATTGCGCGTAACGTCACGTAATGTTTTACCTCTAGTGACGTTATATTGTGACTGCGGAGGTGTTTCCCATAACAAACTGACGTTGACGAAACTAAATCTCGTTATTCGTGTTGTTATTATACCTGATCCAAGATGGCTGCGGCCAACAAACTTATTTATTTGAAGGGAAAAATCGTTCATAGCTTATAGAAAGAAAAGAATTTTTGTCTGTATATTTGAATATATACGTAATTATCTATAGTCGGGCTCTGCCCGTATTATAGGGGATTTATCATTGGCGCGAAGCGCCAGGGATGAAAATCCCCTTAACGGTATCAACTTTTGTCCACATACTATCAGTTTGAAAAAAATTATCCCTTTGGTTTCCGATTTCGGCCAAGTATATGAGAGTCGAGCTTAAGGAACGGGAAACCAGTCTCTACTTCCGCTGATAGGCATGGTAAATTCACTTCGGGCCTCTTCGGCGATGTCCCTTGTCTGGGTACCATACGCAACATCTCGCTATCACCGAAGAATGACGGAATTGGCCGACTATGTACGATCAAAGATATCGGAACTCTTCGTTAATTTCCGCAATTGGAGAGGATGAATCAATATTGGCCAATTGTCTCGCCAGTTACCATTAATCGATAAATATGACTAAACAGATTTTTTTAAATTGATTTGGGTTTTAAAAAACTCTTTTATTCTACTACTCAGGTCTTGCGTAAGTATCAGTCGTGGAAACAGAATATCGTATTAAATTATATACTAGTTAATGATAACGTCATCTAATTGTCACTGTGGTGTAGTGGTAAGCATGGCCGCCTGTCATGCAGGATATCCGAGTTCGAATCTCCAAATATTATTTTATTTTGTAATTATATTATTTTGTAACTGTAATAGTTAATTAAAAACTTTTTTTTAAGGAATAAAATGAAAATGAAGAAAATTAATTGACGGAATCTTCTAAAGTGAATTTTGGTCTTTAATTTAGATTAGTCATGATAACCGAGAACAAACCCTAATGGCTCCAGTTTTCAGCATTTCCATGAATAATTTTAACAATACATGTACATTATATATTACTATATTGTTTTTTAACTAAATAAGAATTTAAAACACAGTTTATAATTAGAAAATTAGTAGAGAAATACATATCTACAACCGAAGCACTTTATGATAAGGCTTTTCACATGCAAACCTGGCAAACAAGTTTATTATTATATTATTATTTGTTTCAGTTAAACGTAACATTTTGTAACGAAAACAAACGCAGAGAGTTTTAATTCAAATTTATCGAATAAATTACAACCTTAATTTTTATGTCACATTATAACTTTGTGCTTTGGGTTTGAGTCATGAACAGTTTAGCATGCACACATTCTACACGTGTGCTTATCTTCTAGATTACTAGTTACCTACTTCCCGGGATCAAGATGCAGAATTATGCTTTAAATATATGTTTCCTTTTTATAAAATGGTGACCGTGGGGTCAAATATGGCCCCGACCCAGGGGTCATTTTTTACATAGGCTTGTATAGGGAAAAAACTCTATCACCTGAGGGAGGCATTACGCCCTCCGATGACGGTGGCATTTTGCGCGAGGTAGAGGCAACCCACTTGGCTACTGCTGATAACCAGTTGAATACTTCAAAACATATTGCATGTGCGATTTAAGTCTTATTACGTGACTATTATTAGTGTTTCCCCTAATGCGGAATGGCAGGGCGGGTCGGCACGCCCTTTTTTCGCCCCGCCATGCAGTCTTTACATACAGCCACGCATTAATTACATGCCGCCCCGCAGTGCCCTTTCTAAAACTGCACGCGACTGCAGTCTCTGGAAATACACAAACGCATTTTGACACGTCGTTTGACCTTTAAACCGACAATCACCAGATGTAGCCAAGGGGTATTTCTAGTTTGTACAGGTAACTGATCACGTGTGACTCTTGTGATAAGCATTGTTTCCCGTGAATACATGCACACACTCTCCAGATAACACGTTTCTCGCTTGAGGGGTAGTAGGAAATTAAGTCGGCGGCCTCCCAATCACATCGTTGAAACCCACGTTTGATTGATTATGTTATACTCCATTCAACGGAACAAATCACACGGGGGTATCCGACGATGCCCAATCATCACTTTGCCGAATATCTAGGTCATAAGCGCGGCCCTGGAATGTTTTGCGAGAAGAATGCGAACTTTTTTAATACTCTCAAAGCACTCGTTTATTAATGCGATTCAGTATATTTCATTGATAAAGTATGAAATTATATTTATATGGATGTGCATCTTTCCCCCAAAAGCATTACAATACTTAGCGATATGCTTTTTTTCCCCCCAAACAATCGTAAATCATAACAATGAGCGGGCGGTTTGGATTGTTTTGCTAGAAAATACTAACTTTTTTAATACACTCGCAGAACTCGTTTATTAATGCGATTGGATGAGGTATTCAGTGTTTTTCATCGATAAAGAATGAAATTAAACATATATGGACGTGTATCTTTCCCAAAAAGCATTTCAAAACTTAGCGATATGCTTCTTTTTTCATATCTCTATGGTTTTCGCGATTCCAAATTTAGTTCTGAATGTGTATAATTGATATACATGTACAGGCCTTACATTACTGCATAAATGTTCAAAAATACACTAAGTGGACTTAAATGTTGGGAAAAGCAATTGGTAGGTTTTGAATCAGTAGTCACAAATCATATTTTACTACAAATTATTAATGTAATAATACTATTATACCACCACATAATAATTATAGTGTATTATAAATGGTATGGTGCGTTTTTACATAACAAAACCGAATCGTTTGCTTAAAGCTACAGAGTCCCTATATCAATCGATTTCTTCTTTGTAGGCGTGTCTTTATTTGTAACTTCATGTTCACCAGCTCATGTCGGAATCGGGTATTTAAGCGAGCAAATATAGCGCAGAAAATCACATCGTACCTATACACAGGTAACAGTAATTTTTACAGAAAAACAAAAGTTAGCTTCTTTCGAGGCTCGAACACACGACCTTCTGAATTCAAGTCCGGTGCTGTATCCACTGAACTACAACGCTACTTGAGAAAGTAGTATACTAACTACCATATATTATGAGGCAAAAGTTAACATATTTGAACGCAACTAAAGATGGATCAATAAATATGCAGTCCATATTGTCGCACGTGTAAATTAACATTGCCTGTTGTAATACTGTATCACTAATACTTCGCCTCAAATCAATCATATCTCGACTTGATATTTAGCGCTTAATGAGTTTGTGCGCGCGCTCTTGTTATTACGTAATGCCTATTTAGTGTTAAAAATGCTACAAAATACCAATAAATAGCAGTGGTCTAGAGGTTCAGCGTACATCTTTCAAATCTTACAAGTTCAAGGCTGTGGTTCAAATTCCGTTCCGGGCAACTATTTTTTTATCAC
The DNA here is from genome assembly GCA_037043455.1 of Cyrtodaria siliqua. Classification (NCBI taxonomy): domain Eukaryota; kingdom Metazoa; phylum Mollusca; class Bivalvia; order Adapedonta; family Hiatellidae; genus Cyrtodaria; species Cyrtodaria siliqua. Next base: position 91,688 of record JAWPHD010001604.1, read on the forward strand.
ATATATTATGGAGCCGTATATTTATCGATGTTACCTGTACGGAGGCTAAATAAAAATGTGAAATTTTACGTATCGATTTCTCCTTATATACCGACTTTTGGGGTGTTCGTCGATTTGAAACTACTTCACACGTGACTCATTCATATTCATGAGTTATTACCAGTTAAAATAGGGACTGTACAGTTTTAAGTAAACTTCACATAGACAGTCACATATAGACGCATATTATATATTTAAAGATCTTAACATGTTACTAAATCATAGACTGTATTACAACAATTGTGTTTTTCATATTGTATCATATTCAATAAAAAGAGTAGCCTTCTGAGCACATAGTTTATTAATTTGAATTATAAAAAATACATCATTTGTTGAATGGGTTTGTTAACTGTTTATACTTGAGAGTTGGTGAATGTATCACAATACATACCGTATCGTGAACCCTGTATCGTGATGCGTTTCGTATCGTGAGCTAGGCGTATTGTTACAGCTCTACCCTTCTATACTAAATTTTACATAACACTCCACATATTTCGTTTTTTGGGGGGCTATATTGAAATCGCTTGAGTTATTTAGCAGATAATGGTTGAATAATTGCTTTTCCATTTTGATATGATGTGAAATACTTAATGAAAACTATATATGTCTTCAAAGGGTTACACTCCACTAATTTATCCAAGACTCTGCATGTATTAATTATTTTGCGCATTATTTAACACATAATCCAATTGCATAATTTGATCTCGTTTTTCTTATGTGAAAATACCATTTGGTTACACACTACTACTTTTACGACCTCATAAGATTACACTCCACTAATTTTGCATAAGACTCCACATTTGCTTATTTTTAATTGAGACTGCTAAGCACAAACTAAGAGTTCCAAAACATTCATATCAAGGTAGTTATCAGGGATTTTTCTAGGCCCAATTTATCCAATTTTTCCCAATCCAAAACATCCTCGTATTTATTCTCGTATGTGATTTATATAGCACTCTCCTCAAGAAGCAGTATAAATCGCATAGTTCAAAAAATTATGCTAGGCCACATAAAAATATATGTGTGGTTCAGGTAACCCGACAGACCCTATTTTAAGGGGCCGACCCTAAAACGTTTAATGCAAAAATTAAAAAATAAATAAAAAATTGTTGATAATGCAAAAACACTCGAATTGAATTTATTATTGAGAAAAAAAAAGCTACCTACCTACCCTATTTGTTTTGCCAGTGTTACCTGAACCACACATATTATTTTGTTTGGCCCTATGAATATTTCAGAGATAATAACGATTTGAGCTTTTAATTTTTTCTTCGTTTTTCTACCATAGTTTTAAATAAATTACTGCATGTCATTGTTGCAGTGTAATCAACAATTAGTGTAAAAACAATTTGCTTTCACCTATTCAAAGAAGTATTAAAAGTACCGCAGATTACTTGGAAAAAAATTGGAGACTGAACACCGTTATGTGGAATGAACCTTCACAGAGAATATAAACTTGATATCATATTGTTCCTGCTTTCAGAACGCATACAGAGAGAAAACCAGGTTCCAGTTCTTCTTTGTTGAAGATTATACGTGTAAGTTATTCATAAATTTTAAACATCCACAATAATTGCATCTTGGGTAGTACAACAACATCTGACGTAGCAATATTTATTAATCAAACATTTTTAAAAGGACACATCAATTTTGATAAAGTTGTCCAGCATCACAATTTTCAACTTGATTTTTTGGCCTGGTTGCATACATATATTTCAATAAAAGATTCTAGCATTTTGAGCTTTCAATTTTTCTCTCGGACGACCGATTCATGGGTTTCACTCGTCCGCATTCGAACTTCACTCGTCAATACGAGCGGACGAGTGGACTTTTCGTGCCCTGGAACCTATACAGAGAATAAACATGATATCCTATTTTTCCTTCTTTCAGAACGTGTACAGAGAGATTTTGAGAAAGAAAACCAGGTACCAGTTCTACTTTGTTGAAGATTATACTCGTAAGTTATTCATACATTTTAAACCTCCACAATAAGTGCATCTTGGGTGGTACAACATGTGACAGTCCAGGCAAAAGAAGTATTCGCAGTGATGCAGATTATTTGGAAAACGAACGCTTTTATCTGGAATGAACCTTTACAGAGAATAAACATGATATCATATTTTTCCTTCTTTCAGAACGCGTACAGAGAGATTTGGAGAAAGAAAACCAGGTTCCATTTCTTCTTTGTTGGAGATTATCTGTGTAAGTTATTCATAAATATTTACTTTGTTTTTAGCTCTACTGATCAAAGATCAGCAGAGTGTATGCCATGGCGCGTCGTCCGTCTGTTGTCCGTCAATACAAATTTTTGTAGCGACTACTCCTCTGAAACTACTGCATGGGTTTTCATGAGATTTTACAGGAATGTTGGCCATGGTGTCTATTTGATTCACGTTGATGTGAAATCCTAGATGGCCACCAAAGCTAGAAATAGATTTTTAAAAAAAAACTTTGTAACTATTACTTACGGGAAACTATGAGTGATATTGATATGGGACTTTTTCTAAAATCATCACCATGACATGTTTTTGGTCCTTGTTGAAAATAGATTTTGATTCATCATTAAACACATGGCTGCCAGCGGCCATCTTCATTTACATATATAGTTATATGATAAAAACTTGTAGAGAGAACTCGTCTGAATCTACTTGAAGGATTTTCATGAAACTTTACAGAAATGTTGCTCTTGATGTCTGTTTCATCCTTGCAAAATGTCAGGTTGGCCAGAAATTCAAAATTCAAGATGGCCACCATGGCTAAAAATATTCAAAAACAAATTTGTAGTGAGGGCTATTCCATTAAAACATACATGGCACCCCAGGAAGGCACTTTTGAAATTGAACGCTCACCCATAAATGCAAAATTGAGTTGAAAGAACCAATTTTCGGAAAATCTGGTTCACCCATAGATGTTTATTAAATTGCCTTCCTGTGGTTCTGGGGTATGTTTTAGTGGAATAGCCCGGACTACTTCTTCAAAACTATAAGGATATTGATATGGAACTTATTCTAAAATGAACAGCATCACATGATGTTGGTCCTTGTTGACAATTATTTTTGATTCAGCCAGCAGCCATGTTTGTTTACATATACTACTCAACATTTGCTAAGGATTCTTCTATATAATGTTTTTGAAATTAATTCACAATAACGATATTAATTTCATTGATACTTCCACAATTCCACAATTTGAATCTAGTCATGAGATCACATGACCATACACTACCCTAAATAATTTCATGTAAAATAGAAATAATGCTATTTATTTCAGCAAGAAACTTAGACCGCTAAAAAGTGATACTTGACAGACTTTTATAAAACTTCACAGGAATGCTAATCTAGCTATCAATACAGCTTCGAGGACATCGACCTCTTGTTATATTTTAGTGTTTTTGTGTTTTATGTCTGTACGTTAACCAGTGAATAGGATTACCAATAAGCTGTATGTGCCATTGGGCCCCACATGCTAGTTTCAATGGGCCTTTTGTGGTTCTAATGGGCCATGTTTAAATATATATCTGCCATTTAGAAAGAAATAAAACACATGTTTATATAGTGTTAAATCAACCCTTTTAATGTCAACATTGTCGTAACACTTGTGTCGCTGCGTAGTATTCCGTCACTCTTTAACCTGAAACCTAACCTTTTACACGTGTTTTGATTATGAAATTAAATCGTAATCTGCAACTAAGATCTATTTTTAACTTTGTATGGTTCGCGTGTTTGTAATACAATCGTAAATACATATATTGGAAAGTGGATAATAAACATGGTTGTCAGCGGCCGTCTTTGTTTACATAGAGTTCTATAGTAAAAACTTGTGGCGACTACTCCTGAAATTACTTGTCAGATTTTCATGAAACTTCCCAGCTGGAATGCTGATCTAGTAATCAAAACCTATCAGTAGAGAGCTTCAAGGTTATTGACCTTTTTCTTTTAGGATGTGACCAAACTTTCATACTCTGAATCTTGAGTCTTGGGCATACCCCGAAAAAATATGCGTGAAAACCTGAACACATGCCATTATTAGCACTGATTATTAAATGCAGTTACTCATGGCAACAGACCTATTCTACACACACACTGTATACAATAATAATCCCCGCTAATAGGATGCGATAGTTGTCCCTTTGGCCTAGGTAAACATAAAAAGGAAATATGGAGGCATACCAAAGTTTGTATTTGGCTGTCAACTAGCGACAGAAAGCGTAAAGTTAAAGAGCGACTCAAGTTTATTACGCAAATACGACCAATTTCTGTTTGATTGTTTTAAACTTATATGAGGCAATCACAAGATTGTTAAAACAAAGCAATAAGTAAATATTCGAGATTTTCTATACAATACTCACATCACATATTCTGATTTAGAGTAAATATTGTTGTAACATTATGAATAGACCATAATACATTAATTGCTAGATTATCATCCCCGCCCGCTCCGGCAATTTTTATTTCTTACAAAAGAAAATCAAATAAAAAAAAATTTAACATCAGAAAATTAAATTCTTAAATTATATGTATAAAACACTATTACAAATGTGTTTTCTATCTTGGAAGTGCCTAGTAGTAAGTGTTCTATTTTTGCCTTGTGCCGAGGCAATATTCCATTTGTAGTATCAAGTAAAACTTAAAATCCTCCCTCCCCCACCCACTATTTTAAAATAAATTTGGATGATAATCTAGCAATTTATTATGGCCTTAGTGTAACATATTTCGTACAGTTTATCCGTTCTGTAAATGGTGAGCTTGTATGTTTTAGGTCTACTGCGGAGTATTTGGGATGGCGTGTTGTCCATCATCCGCCCGCCCGTCTGTCGTCCATTAACTGTTGCCTTGTGGACACTCCAGTCCCTTTATAATTTCCCTACCGGTCCAGGGACTTTATGTTTGCCCCCCGTCCGTCTGTCAGTCAGTCCGTCAGTCAGTCAGTCTGTTTTTTTGTCCGGACTGTAACTTTGTCATGCATCGTGGGATTTTGAAATAACTTGGCACAAATATTCACCATAATGAGACGACGTGTCGCACGCAAGATCCAGGTCCGTAGATTTTTGATCAAGGTCACACGTGGAGGTGAAACGTCCCAAATAGGCCTGTCCGGGCTGTAACTTTGTCTTGCATTGTGGGATTTTGAAATAACTTGGCACAAATGCGCGGGAGACCCAGGTCCGTAGCTCAAAGGTCAAGGTCACGATACAGGAACACATATTTTTCAGCTAAACATTGTAAGATATTCAACATTCCTTGCATGATCATTCACATGGCTACATTCAACCTTTAATATGGGTACATTCAAAGATAACAGTTTCTTCAATAACTTCAGAATTAACAAACTGACTAATAACAACTTTGTTTCTTTATTTTTTTTTGCATTGATTGTGTTGACGAAACACAGTAACCTGTAAGAGCAGTTTGACATTTGTGCAATTATTGTGTTGACTAAACAGTAACCTTCGACAACTGTGCAGCTTCTGAATTGTTAATTTTGCACAAGTCCCGGTAGGGGACTACGGCCGTCCCTCTGAATGCTTTTTGTTTTTATTGCGATCTTTACCAAACTTGGCCGAAGTCCAAAGGTCCTTTATCATACTCTTTTTTTATATCAATGAGCACTCGGATGAGTTCAAAAACCGGCCAGATCGAATTAGTAACACCAGAGTAACTGCACTTGAATTAGCGTAACATGCTATATTTTGCCTTGTGAACACTCTAGCCCCTTCATTTTTCATGTGATCTGAACCAAACTTGGCCAAAGTCTTTATATTATGAGAGCTTGTATGAGTTTGAAAACCGGCAAAATCGGTTTAGTAATACCAGAGTTATTGCCCTTGAATTAACAAAAATGCTATGTATTGCCCTGTGAACACGCTAACACGTTCTTTTATTATTTGATCTTTACCAATCTTGCACATATTGTTAATACTAATGACAGTGCAAACAAGTTCGAAAATCAGCCAGATTGGATCAGTAACATCGGAGTTATGGCCCTTGCTTTGCTGAAAAATAAAATTCTCTGCTTGTGAACACTCTAGGACCTTCATTTATTGTTTGATCTTTACCAATCTTGCACATATTGTTAATATCAATAAAAGCTCAGACAAAGAGTAAAAAAACCAGCCAGATCGGATCAATAACTCCGCAATGAATGGCGTCCGGATTATTATGCCTTCTTCTGATGATATAAACTTAAAAGCAGTGTCTTTATTTGGTAATTCTGGAAGTTCTTTTATTTTTACCATATCTTTTCATCAGACAGCTGATGGCAGTTTGCTTCAAAGGTATAAGACTAGGCTTGATTTTACAGCTGATGTCGGTACCTTAGCCTTAAAGAAGCAGTCACTTTAAAAGCCGTAATTAAATACACATTAGTTTGTATGAAGGGAGATGGTTTTACACTTTTTGGGGTGAATGGCTTGTCATCAAACGTCATTACAATAAATCCTGTCATAGGTAAAACAACAGTGTCTGAAGGACAATTTGAGGGACGTTTATTTCTGTAATTTTCTACATGAAGCAAACTACCATCAGCTGTCAAAATGTTCTTCAGTTGATATTAAATTTACATAATTAAATCAGTATATTCGTTAGTCAATGGCGTAACTTGGTTACGATATTTTTAGGTTATTAAAGTTTAAGTGTATTTTTTTTAACAATAACTCAGAAGTTATTTTCAGATATGGCTATGCATTAATTGCCATATATTTGTAGCTCGACTATTTGAAAAATAAGAAAGCTTATGTAATCACGTCGGCGTCCCACATAAAGGTTTACGTGTAAGCTGTGTTTACAAGTCTACGTCTCTTACATTTCTTATCCTAGCACAACAAAATATGACCATGGGCTTCCTTATAGCATTACCTTCAGAGCTTCTTAAGTACCTTTGATTCCTGTAACCCATGTGCTCCCATGGAACCCAAATTCTGATGCCCTTAAAATGTGTCTTATTTCACATCAAATTGTGCGTGTAAGCTGTATTTACAGGGCTACATCTCTGACAGTTTTTGTCCTAACTCAACCAAATTTGTGAATTGCTTTCATTATAGATATTGTATTCTTGTTTTTACTGGCCAAAGGCCAGGAGGGCTTATGCGATCACTTTTCGTCCATCGTCCGTCTGTCTGTCTGTCTGTCTGTCTGTCTGTCTGTCTGTCTGTCTGTCTGTCTGTCCTGTCCTGTCCTGTCCTGTCCTGTCCTGTCCTGTCCTGTCCTGTCCCGTCCGTCCGTCCGTCCGTCCGTCCGTTTGTCTGTCTGTCTGTCTGTCTGTCTGTTTTTTAGCAATTTATAAAATCGACATTTTCTCTAAAACCTCTTGAGTGATTTTGATGAAACTTTATTACAATGTTACTTGGGAGGGCCCCTCTCAGATTTGTGTTTTTCGCGGCCGCCAGTCATTCAAGATGGCCGCCATGGCTAAAACTATGTCAAATATAAGGAAATTTAAAACGACATCTCCTCCGAAACCACTTATTCCATTCTACTGAAATATCACATACATGTTCCTTGGGTTGGCTTCTATCAAGTTTGTGTTTTTCGTTATCGTCGAATAATCAAAATGGCCGCCCCGGCGACCCAAAATGTACATAGAGTTATATAGGAAAAGGTTGAAAATTACATCTTCTCTGAAACCGCTTGAAGGATTTTGATGAAATTTAATCACAATGATATTTGGGATAGTCCCTCTCAGATTTGTGCCTATCGCGGCCGCCGGCCATCCAAGATGGCCGCCATGGCTAAAATTACGTCAAATTTAGGGAAATTTAAAACGACATCTCCTCCGAAACCACTGATTCCATTCTTGTGAAATATCAAATACATGTTCCTTGGGTTAGTCTCTATCAAGTTTGTGTTTTTCGTTATCATCAAATAATCAAAATGGCCGCCACGACGACCAAAAGTTTATATAGAGTTATATAGGAAAAGGCTAAACATTACATCTTCTCTGAAACTGCCTGAAAGATTTTGATGAAACTCCATGTCCACCGCCATATGCATGCCATCTTCGGGATGGTTAAAATTTTGTTCTGTTGATTTTATGAATATTGAGTTCTGCTCAACCCGGGGCTAGAGGGCGTGAGCGGTAGCTAGCATATTTCACTACCACTCATGAACAGTCTCAATCAAACCGAGACTGCAATATTTTATTGTGTCGTGCTCGGCCGTTTCCAAAGGTCCATTATCATACTCTTTTTTTTAAGCACAATGATATTTGGGATAGTCCCTCTCCGATTTATGTTTTTCAAGGCCGCCATCTTCTCTGAAAACGCTTGAAGGATTTTGATGAAACTTAAATCACAATGATCTTTGGGATAGTCCCTCTCAGATTATTTTTTTTGCTGCTGCCAGTCATCCAAGATGGCCGCCATGGCTAAAACTAGGTTAAATTTAAGGAAATTGTAAACGACATCTCCTCCAAAACAACTTATTCCATTCTTGCGAAATTTCATATACATGTTCCTTGGGTTGGCCTCTATCAAGCTTGTGCTTTTAGTTTCGTCTAATAATCAAAATGGCCACCACGGCGATCCAAAGTTTACATAGAGTTATATAGGAAAAGGTTAAAAATGACATCTTCTCTGAAACCTCTTGAAGGATTTTGATGAAACTTAATCACCATGATGTTTGGGATAGTCCCTCTCAGACTTGTGTTTTTCGCGGCGGCCGCCATTCATCCAAGATGGTCGCCAGGTCTAAGAGTTGGTCAAATTGATGGAAATTTCAAACAACCACTCCTCCGAAACCACTCATTGCATTCTTGTGAAATATCATAAACATGTTCCTTGGGTTAGCCTCTATCAAGTTTATGTTTTTCGTGTGTTTGTCATTATCGTCGAATAATCAAAATGGCCGCCACAGTGATCCAAAGTTTACATAGAGTTATAAAAAATGACATCTTCTCTGAAACTGCTTGAAGGATTTTGATGAAACTTAATCACAATGATCTTTGGGTTAGTCCGCTTCAGATTTGGGGCCTCCAGTCATCCATGATGTCCACCATGGCTAAACTTAAGTCAAATTTAAGGAAATTTATCAAACAACATATTATCACTTATTCTAGTTAAATATCATATACATGTTCCTGTTGTTGGCCTCTCTCAAGTTTGTGATTTTCGTTGTCGTCAAATATTCAAAATGGCCGCCACGATAACCCAAAGTTTACATAGAGTTGTATATAGGAAACATGTTTCTTGGGTTGGCCTCTATCATGTTTATGTTTTTGAATCACATCATACAAGTAGAGCGTCTACAGGCCCTCTTGGGCCTCTTGTTTTCTGTGTAGACCCAGTGCTGTATACCTACTGCCATCCATAATATAATCGACACTTTCTGGCTTGACAAGTCGAGCTCCCAGTGGGATGTTAAGGTAAATTAAGAAATCCTGCAAGTTTTAAAGCAGACTATTGAGACTAAGTGACATAATTTGAGATTTCTTAATTTCCTGTTGTCCCAGCAACAAGGCGTTTACATGGGTAACAAACACATCAAAAAAGCATTTTGGCTGTAAAATATTTATTTCTCAACCAATTATCAAAATTATGTTGTCTTCATTTACCACGATTTTTTTATTTGTGCCCCGGAAAATAATACTTAGTGAGCAAGTTTTATATCTCATGACATTTATAAATTCAAAATGGTTTGGATCTCTAATACACAGCAACGCTTTCATAAAATTGCAAGGCATGAAAGTAACATAGCAATTTATGTCATTTAATGATAGCAAGCATTGATCGGGAGAGTGTTAATCATGGTACACTGAAAGCTTACTTTAATTCAAACACAATTTACTTGAAATACTAGCCGAGCCATTATGTTTGCCAGCAGTTAACTTCTCCAATAAACAATTTCATTACTGTTATCATGCATAATAAACAATTTCATTACTGTTATCATGCATCGGAGTGCAGCTTTCTTGGGTGTTGTGTTCCTCAATCAATTGACTGCCATTGGTTTTGTGTTTTATAGAGAAATAATGGGGGTGTTTTTATCGCCAGTCAATGCAGACAAGGTTTATATTATTCAGAATGCTTCCAGAGAGAAACTAAATAACTCTTGTCTATCCAATAATAAATTTACATTATGGCCGAAGATTTCGATTTTCCGTATAGAGATTGTGGATAAAGTTCGAGTAAACCCATTTATTTTCACCTACTGAATATTTCAACATCTCGGATATTAACCGGAGGTGAAAGTTATGAATTGGAATTGATTTCGAGACAGATTATTGAAGCTTGAAATTAAGTGGAACAGCTTAATATGATTATCCATAGTAACCAATGTTAAATGGCAAGGTAAATATCTGCGTAACTACTTGTCATAAAAGCCTACCAATAAACATGTGAGACAAGTTAGGTATCAACATTCATCATATATCAAGGTATAGATAAGGTATCAACATACTTGGAAAAAAAAGAAAATGTTGATTCAGCAGTTTTATTCCAAATGCTTTGCGAATAATCAATCCGCATGGCAGACACTTAGGGATCACTATGTCCGTCGTCGTTCCTCTCACTTTAACCTGTAACCTAAACTTGTACATAACATTTGAAAATGATTTGACCTATGTTCATGAAACTTCACACACACCAAGGAATTTTGTTGCACGTGTCCAATTACTTAACTTTCATTTCGGCCGAATTACGACCCCTTTCATAAAATTTAACCTACAACCTAACCAAGCTCATAACTGGACATAACTTGAAATTTATTTGACCTATGTTCATTTTGTCGTGCTCATTCAACGTCTTCTTCATGACACCGCATATGCAAATGAGGAAACGTGGCTCCATCGTAAATGGAGTGTCTACAATATAATTTGCAGCAACTCTGTAGGTTAGGGGGTTCTAGGCCCATTCTCCATATTTATCTAGCTGTAAATGGAGGTTGAGCCTGGCATGTTCATCTCTGTTTGGCGCCATATAACCTTTCTTGTGTTGTTCCCAAAACCCCAATTACCCTGACTTTCATTTTGGCAGAGTAAGGCTCCTTGTCATAAAACTTTAACCTGTAACCTGAACTTGCTCATAACTTTGCAAAATATTGACATAATGTTCATGGAACTTTATAATATATATCCTATCAATTATCCAATGCAGAGTTTTGCCCGTCTTCAAACTTTATAGTCAGAGTGTACTTGCTGAAATAAGTACACACGAGTGTTCTGTGGAATACCCTTTTAGTAATAGCTGTACTGGCCAAGAATGTCCACCACAGAATTTGCAGCAACTCTGCAGTTCTGCATGTAGGAATGTTCTAGGCCCATACTGCAGATTTTTATCTAGATTTAAATAGATGAGTGATCCTTGAATGTTCATTCCTGTTGTATAACCTTTGGTGGCCATGAAACACCATTTCAACTGGAATAGCCGAGTTTTCTGCCATTGATTGGCAAACATGCTTGATTTTGCCTTGTGGGCACTGTAGCCCCTCAATTCTGTATTTGCTCATCACAAAATGTACACAGTAGTTATACACAAATAAGTTTTCAGATGAGTTCTTAAACCAGGCGTATTAGACTGCTATTGTGTTATCTGCCCTTAAGTAACCAATGTTCCAAATGTTGCGTTGTTGCCACGCTAGCACCTCCATTTTTCATCTTAACTAATGTTATAAGTAGTTATATATCGTTAAGATCTCGAATGAGTTCTTGAACCAGTCAGACTTGATTATAAATAACTGAGTTAACTGCCCTTCAATTGGCAAACATGATTAATTTTGATTTGTGGACACTTAAGTACATTTGAAACTAATACAAAGTAAGTATGTATTGAAAGGATCGCGGACAAGTTATTGAACCAGATCTTCTAGGTCACTAGTGAATTAGAGATGCAAATGAGGACTGACTCACTGTGTTTGTGTACAGTAGAACATTAAGTCCAAATTGTTTGCACGGTATATCTTACAATACGTTCAGACACATTACATATTTATCCATTATTTGAAATGGTACTTAATAAAATGCATGTTAGAAACGTTACATTTGTATGGAAAGCCGCAGGGGACCCTGCGATTCTAATTATTTTTTACTATGATTCTAATTATGTTTTACTATATGTTTAACTGAATTATTATAATCACACTTCTACGATTTCGGTAGGTTATAATTATATAATTGACAACATTGAAGTGAAACTACATTGAAGTGAAACAATTTTGTCGTAGGTGTGTTACGTGATAAATATAATCTCACATTCGTGACAGTGTATAACTGACTTTAATGAACTCATTGGATAAAAAGATAGGATAGTCGGCAGAGCCTCGTATTGTATCATGTTATCCAACTTGTGTCTTAAAATCAGTAATACACTGTCACGAATGTAAGATCCGTTTTATTTTTATGATTTTGTAATATATTTAAAGACTTGTAAAGGTGTAATAACAATACTGTATGTAGTATTATGTATGCAGACAGCATAGTTTTGTTAGCTGAATGGAACAAGATTTATACATTTTGTTAGATGGTCTTAATGAATCAATGACTTGTGCTTTAGAAATGGCATGGTTGCAAACAAAGATAAAGTAATAACATTTCTTTTCGTAAACCTTCAATATCTAAATACAAGTTTATATTTTATAGTTGGGATAGAAGATAGGAATACTTATCTATAAGTACTGTTATCAGAATGCTTAGTTGATATTACATGTACAGCCAAATTTGTGGAGCAAAGTGCTAGTTGAGATATTGGTCTATTAAAAGCGCTGGTAGTATCCTGTTTGATGTATAGTATACAACTATCTACTTCTTTTGAGGTCAATGGTTAAAACTATTCATCCAAGGGAGTGACTATTGACCCGAAGCAGTAAATTATTGACAGAGACGAAGTGCTGAGGGTCAATAGTCATTCCCGAGGATGAATAGTTTTTAACTATTCACTGAAACAGAAGTAGATAGTTGTTTTATTATATTGAATCGTATAAACTCCATTTCTGTACTTGCGTTTTGCTTACTTGTTTACATGCATGACGTCACGTCATGGGAAAGCATGACATCATTCTCAGACAATTGACCTGCAAAAAAAAGACTATTGACTGCAAAATCAGATTGAATCGAATAGGAAACATTCTAACGGCAATAGTTCATACTAATGACTTACACGTGACTGCCTTTAAGCCAGTGAAAACTACGTATTTAAAATGATGTATAATAATACAATCTATATGAATCTTTTGTTTCTCCAATGATAATACTGCTTGTATATGGGGATTAGTCATACTCGTGTATAAATGCGGTGCAGAGCAAATACACACCAACTTTGCATTGCTGGGAAAAATGGGTTGGGAACCGTACTTTGTCAGGCACAACACTACATATTAATATAGATGTACATACATAGCATTAGACTTCCAGTAAAAATAATAATTATTTTTTGTGTAAAATTATTTAGGCGTTTTGTTATGTGTAAACATATTAGGCGTTTAGTTAAATGTAAAAATATTTAGGAGTTATTTACAGTTATCCTACTTTTAACTTCTATTTTTGAGAGATCCTACGTTTAACTTCTATTTTTGAGAGTACATTCACGTTGATTTTACTTCTTTTTTTTTTTTCAAAGAGCTCTTATCTCAGAAACTGATCGACAGAAACTTTACACATGTATTCACTATTATAAGAGGAACCCGTACAAACAAGTACCACAACTTGGTTGCAAAGTTTACAGAATTATGCTCAGTTTTCAACTTCGTTGCTCAATAAATAGACAAGGTCTAACAAAAGTCTAGCATACTGCCATCCGACAAGTTTTGTTTATTTATTATTTGTTTATAATATGCTGTATACCCATTTTATTCTTTAATTCATATAAAAAATGATAATTTCAGTATGCTATTGTACAAGGTTTCGATTTTGTTACATTATAATGTCTCATATTGATAGGTTATTAGAATTGTATTGAGACATCTGAACGAGTGTATATATCTCCAATACAATTCAAATAACCTTTTAATTGCATACACATTTTTTATGTAAAATGGAATAATTAGGACAAAAGTTGGTTTAATTTAACATTTAATTTTCATCAAACATTTATTTAAAACAAATATACCGTCTAACAGCGTGGAAAGTTTTCACAATGAAACGGATACTATAATGTTTACATTACATGACAAACTGCCTATGACATGAACTGCTAATTGCACCAATCCTTAACGAGGATGCAACATATTAGTTCCAGTATAATGATTTTAGAACACATCAATAGGAATAGTCACTACGGGCGATTATTGACGTTTCCTGTTATTTCCTGTTACATTGAAAGTAAAGGGAGCTTGTATCTAAATAAATGTAAATATTGAGTGGCAGATATACTGTTAGATGCAATTTTGTTGTATACAGATAGATATGTGTGTGTGTGTGTTGAACGTTGATAAGATGAAGATAATGATTAGAACTCTAAATAGATTATATTATTTTATATTGTATCAAGATTGCATTGCATGAATGTAAATTATAGCTTTGATAAACATTCAGATATTACATACCTAAGCAGTATCACAGAAATAAAATAATTGAATTGTGTTTTAAGGCGCACCAACAAAGAAATAAAAGAAAAAACACAATAGAAATAAAAGAAAAAACACAATATGTGGTTGTTATGTGTTGTCCATTCCATATTTAATCAAAATTATTTATTTCAACTCGAGTTCTATCAAATCGAGGTCTTCTTGCAAGACCAGCTGCATCTGAAGTACAATACTTTATTGATGTCGTGCTTTATAATACAATATTTTTTGGCAAACATTATATGATGTCCTGTACTATTCTGTAATTCAGTACCTACATCTATGCAGAGGCACCATTGGTACATTTACAAGTACCATTAAACCATATATATATATATATTAAACCCTATATATATATATATATAGGGAGAAACATTTGTGAACTACCAAGGACAGACAACCTTCGGACGAACTACGGCAGGGCGCCTAGCTATGACGAGATACACAGAAATCAAGCGTATGAATTCACTCCTTAATAATGTTAGCTCCAACACACGTTGATGAACTGTTTCTCTACATCATAACACACTCGTCTGGAGGGGCATAATTAACATATAGACGCATACATAAATACAATTATAGCTCATATGAATGGCCCACATTTAAGCGTTCAACCACACACAGCTATATTGAGACAGTGACAATGATAGTTGCCGGATCTTGGGCATACTGTGAATTCAGTAAATATAATAAAGGGAGATAATTTGAACTCACTACGGCAACTTTCTAAATTGGGATCTCGTAAGAGATTCACGTTCACAAGGCAGAATTATATATAGGGAGAAACATTTGTGAACTACCAAGGACAGACAACCTTCGGACGAACTACGGCAGGGCGACTAGCTATGACGAGATACACAGAAATCAAGCGTATGAATTCACTCCTTAATAAAGGTAGCTGCAACACACGTTGATGAACTGTCTCTCTACATCATAACACACTCGTCTTGAGGCACAATTAACATATAGACGCATACATATATACAATTGTAGCTCATATGAGTGGGCTACATTTAAGCGTTCAACCACATACAGTTATATTGAGACAGTGACAATGAAAGTTGCCAGATCTTGGGGATACTGTGAATTCAGTAAATATAATAAAAGGAGAGAATTTGAACTCACTACGGCAACTTTCTAAATTGGGATCTCGTTAAAGATTCACGTTCACAAGGAAGAATTGTATATAGGGAGAAACATTTGTGAACTATCAAGGACAGACAACCTTCGGACGAACTACGGCTATATATATATACACTTAAAGTCACCAGGATACTGGGTCTCTCAATTTGAACACATTTATTGGGACCCCAATGAAATAGTTTGTATATACGTGTTTGGTATTCTTTTATAAATTAAGTACACCTAAAGGTACTTATGTATCCCTATATAGTCGTAACGTAACGGGTAATTCAACTGTCAACGCCTTTTATTCTCAAACCATAATATTGAGTCTGACCGAACATTTTTTCTGGGTCTTGTTGAAAAATATATATATATACCGCATAACTAGTTTATTGGGTCATTGTGAATTTCCCAATATATTGGGTCCTGAACTCTGACCTGAACTCTGATTGGATAAACAGTATATATACACACACTTAGCAAACTGTCAAGGGGAGATAACCCCTACTCAGGGGCCCAATAAACGTGTAAAATAAGTAAATGTAGTTCTGTTAAACATGCATGTATTGTTGGGTCGTTGAATTGTTGGGTCAAGACCCAATAGGCAGATTGAGGACCCAATACCAAGGTAAGGACCCAATATATCGAGTGTAAAAATCATTTTTGACCCAATAAACTGGTGTCTTTAAAACTATATATCCCAATATAATGGGAAATTCACAATGACCCAATAAACTAGTGATGCGGTATATATATATATTTTAACAAGACCCAGCAAAAATGTTGGGTCAGACCCAGTATTATGGTTTGAGAATAAAAGGCGTTGACAGTTGAATTACCCGTTACGTTTCGACTATATAGGGATACATAAGTACCTTTACGTATACATCTACGCACACACACACGCGCGCACACACGCACGTACACACACACATTCATACATGTACACACACGCACGCACTCACTCACAACCCGTGAGACAAGACACATTTACCCTCGTCCGTCGGATGGGGACGTAAACCAGGCGATCCCGTGTATCCCTTGTTTTTTTTTCCCATCATGTTAAAGAAACATAGGTGTATATTCGTCAGTAGGTCAGGTTCCAAAATGCCTATATATCCACCCCCCCCCCCCCCCCCGCACCCACACACACACACTCCCTCCCTATCTTCATTGGCAATACATCTTCTTTTTTAGGTAATACTCATTCCACTTGCATGCGCAAAAGTAGGGTTGATGATTACTATCCTAGGTTAATTCCATACTCTAAATCAAGTACAGAGAACATCACAACCTATGTTTAGATACATATCCTAAGCACTGCATATCCAGACATAGGGGTAAAGTTTTCCCGAATTCATGTTCATTTTGTCATTTTTGTTCAATATTTTCATCATGAAACCTGTATTGTTTCAGATGCTACTTCAGTGCTGGCAGTGATCGTGGCTCAAGCGGAAAATGGAGTGTTTACTAGAGGATTTGCAGCAACTCTGCAGTTCTGCAGGTAAGAAAGTTCTAGGCACAATTTGCAATTTTTTATCTAGATGTTAATGAAGAGTGAACCGGGTTGAATGTTCATTTCTGTTGGCGCCATATAACATATTAGTGTTGGTGCGCCATATAACCCCAATTCAAATTAATTGATCTTCGTCGATTCTTTTTTTCAGTAACACGAAAATGGTTCATGCTAATGCATATACTACCATTTTTACATTTCATATGCAGAATTCTTCATTGTGTTGTATATGGGTGGGGTAATTCAGGTGTAAAAAATCTTAAAATATGCATAAATTGTAATTAAAATGTATTGAAATAGACAACTTTTAAGATTTTGCGTTGCAATATGCAATGTTTAATTCATGTATTTATGTGTAATACATAATCCAAATGTGTAATCATAATAAGTACTGCCATGACGCATACACCTAAAAACGACTTTTGTTAAAAAAAAGATGTTAAACCGCACATTTCCTTTATCTAGAATCCTTTGGATTATGTGACGTCTGTGCAATATATGTATATATCAGGACATGTTAATACTATTTATGTTGCAGTTACTTTGAGGAAGGCTTATACTTCCAGTTTGGGATGTGTCTCAACTTATCAGGCTTACTGAACACATATGTGCAATGCCATGAACATTGCGTAGAACTTAATTGCATCAATATATCATAACAATCCCTTATTCGTATTATAATATTATTTAAATCATGTAGAAAGGTTGTAAATTACTGATTCTTACAAGTTTACACATATATTGTAAAAAATATTAACTAAACTAAATGCATAAACATGTGTCAATAGTTGGGGGGGGGGGGGGGAGGGGGGGGGGGGGGTAAATTGACTTCTAATTTGAAGCAAAATAGAGATTTTAAACTGAATTCAGTGCTAAAAAAGGACTTATTTACGCTTTATGTAACTCAATGAGTTGTAAACTTAAGTGCATCTTTAAAAAGTATATCAATACTTATTCACACACGCATGACATTCAAAAATGAACATCAAAAACTTATATGAAAGCGCTACAATGATAACCTATTAATGATTTTTTTTATATAAGCTACCTGTTCCAGATTGCTATCATGGAAAAATGTAATCTATATACATTGCTTTATTCAAAAAGTGATGGTAGAATTTGTCCCTTGAGTTGGTAACAATATCGAAAATGTTGGGTCTTTGCTGAAGGCCTATAGGCAGTGCTATCCCTGAATTATAAAGAAGGATACAAATATCGGACAGGGAAAGCAATTGATAAATATGTGAATTAGTCGATACATACATGACCTCGAGTATGATATAAGCTTAGTATGGATCAACAAACATTGTTATCAAGTGTGTATTCATTATTCAAGTAAAGCACCGTCTAGATAAAAGTGTAAACATATTAAACTGCAAGTTACAGGTACAGATATTTAGGATTATTTGAGTTCTAATTTTTTTTGTTAATTTACTCAATGAGATTCCACAAAAGGGGACATAATCCTTAATGAACATAATAAAACATGACAAAATTAATGTGCATTTGTGGGAGATTTAACCCCTCTGTCTGGATTATAGAAAAGCAGTGGCCCTATTATTATATGGGAACCACAAGGAAACCATAACATGTATAGGTAACATAGAACAGTTATGTCTCCGGTCCCAAAACCTACACTGGAATTGGAAACAAGGTTGCTCATAATACTCAAAAGCGGGTGTACAGACACAGACATTGTGAAATAAAGATAATATAAGTTTTAATTGCATTAATCAAGTTGCACTTCAAAATATTGGCAAATTAAAACCAGTTGTTCTTACCTTGCATTGTAATTAATGATTATTTGACACCATGACCCTGCCAGTGTCATCAGACTTTGTGACCCACTGACAGCTATTCTTTGTCATCTGAGACGCTTGACATTTGCAGTTTACGCGTCCGGTAAATTCAGATTGAAAATAATAATAACCATCCCTTGCAAAGAAGGCGCAGTTAAAAATGTACACATTTTCAGAATGTATACATTTTCAGAGCACAACATTTTGCCAAGTCTCCCGGACATAAATTGTCGCGCGGGATTTAGTATTATAACACGCACAGCTATACATGTATCGATTTTCAGAATGTATACATTTTCAGAATGTTAACATTTTCAGGTATACATTTTTTCAGAATGTATACATATTGTCAGAATGTATACATTTTCAGAGAGCCAAAAATGTATCGGTTTTGATAATAATGATAACACGTACGAAATCGTAGAAATTTAGTGATTATAATAACTCAGTTAAACTATATACTAAACCAAACTGCTAAGTATCAACCTAAGAATATGTCAATAATATTCTCATTGTTTTGTGTATTTTGTGCTTGATTCGTGATACGGTTAAACTGCAAAATAATGAGTGTAAATCGTCTACTCTGATTGCATGAATATATTTTAAAACTTTTAAGTCAATGTGTTTTCTTAGAAATAAGTTATAACACTTATACAACTGGGTATATAGGATTTTATTAAGTGCTTCGAATTAGTCAGGTTTTCGATTTTCTTAATTATTTTGACATCATGTTTTACTAGCATTACCACTACAAATGCGTTTGCAAAAGAAATTTTCGAAATATTGAATGTTAATGCTGAATTACAGTTACTTGAATTTCAAACAATATTCAAGTTAAAGGGAGGTAATTTAAGATTATCCATATTTCATTTTTTTATAGACGGATAATCTGTGATAAAGAGGTCAATTTGTTATGTTTTTTTCTATTATTTCATACGAATTTTACGAATTTTATATCTTTAAGCGATCTTTGACTCATGTTTTGCGTTTTATCAGCACATTTCATGTTTTCATATAAAGGGAGGGTAACTCTCAAAAGATGTAACAATTTAAACAAAAAATAAATGTTTTACAACCTATGGGTCAAAACAAAATACTTATCATATATCTTTTTTAAAATATATTTCAAATAAGAAAGTTACTTAAGATACAAAAGTAGATACTTAGCAATTTTGTTCAGTGTAGTAAATAATGTTTATATTCACAGGGTCACCTACGACTTGAGGAGTGCACAATCAGTAAGTATACGTGACAACTGCTCCCACTCACGTTGTGTAGCAAACATTATTTTTTATAACAATATATATATGAATCATAACAAAGTCCGGAACTAATGCTTAACTTTGCTATGTCACTATTGAACGTCCTTAGCTAATCTACTTTCTAATTCTAACCTATCTTTCTTAGCATCTCTTTCCTTAAGTCTAAATTCCCTTTCCATAGCCTGTTCGTCTTTAACAAAAGTTCTAAGCTCCTCTCTAGCATAACCTAACTCCTTACCCATCTCTGTAAGTTCCTTTATGGACGTCATTGTTATGGACATTGCGGAATACTAACTACAATAATTACAATACACACGTCACTAATGATTCTACTCTACTAACTATTCTACTAATGGTAAGCCACTGTGTCCTCAGTAAATACCAGGGATCATCATAGTACAAGTTACATACACATTTTTACTAGCGCTAACTACTAATGGTTATGTATAAATAGTCCCTAGCTTCCACAAAACATATAGTTACACTACATAAAATATCTATATTTGATATTGGACATACACCTTAAACACTCATAGCAATGTGAATAGTATGTACATGCGTATTTACTCCTCCCGTCAACATAATTATACTCGAGAGTCACAAAATGAGTAGAACGTCGTGTTCGCCAATCTCACTGGATACTATTATTATAATCAAGGGAGGTAAAACAAACACCCAAATTATTGAGAGAAACGTGTTTCAGATCAAATCGTGTAGACAAATGCGACCTCGTGCCAAGGAAAGAACGTACAAAACAACAGTTTGGACTCACCCTACCCTCGTCATTGCTTGACTTGTCTTGCCCTTGTACTTCTAAGTCGTGGTCGTGATTCTCTCCAGTCACCTTGATGGGTCAGAGTTTGGTACACATTTCTAAAATGATGAGTAGAGATTTAGCATATAATAATAAAGATCACTTATTGATTATTTCTCTCCGTAGTCGCCCGAAATCCCACTTCTGACACCAGTTGTCGCAAGATGATCCTGGTGGTTGGGTTAACTCAGGAAAGAATCAATGACGGTGAATGCATTTACATAAGTTTAATGCAACTTTTAAAATATGTTAAGTATATATACAATTATCAAGAAAAACAAGCGAATACACAGATGAAATATGAAAAAGACTGTTCTCATGAACGTTTAAGACGTTCTTAGTATTATCACAAATACTGAATGTGTCGACTGACTATATCTGGAACTAAAGAGTTGTTAAATTTATAACAATGTTGATGTGCACACGAATTATGGTCTAGAGCGATGACTGTGATGCGCGAGAGCTCATGAAGATGATGCGCGAATCTAATGGGTGATTGTCGTCAAATGCCTTCTATAAGGGTTGATGACGCGAAAGCTATGATAATTAATCTCCACCGAGATTGTGAATGACGTTCCTCCAGTGACGACTGATAACGGGCCGGGGTTGTTGATTCTATAACCTGGCCATGTTGCACAGGTACGGGGACCCCCTCCACCGCTCGTAACGTTATGCGTTGATTCATGTGTCGAATCACCTAAAGGGGTTACACACCCTAAAGGCTTAGTTCCACTCCGGGAGGCTTTTCACCACTCCGGAAGGTTTAGGCTCATATTGCCTCTGAATTTAGCCGTTTGCACCTTCTGCTCAAACAAAGTAACTTTCAATCAATCACCGCCAGGACTTGAGAACAATGCATTTTATAACCGACGTTCCGCCCAAAACATTATTTCCCACGTTAATTCCGTTATACACGTGGATAAATGTGCAGTGTTAAAATTCTACACGAAAGGACCCTTAGACAATTTTGCACTTTAAGAGATAGATTGTAAAATACTTATACTTTTACATGTATTAACGCACATATAAACTTATTGAACGGCCCTGCCGTACTCCCTCTAGCGACGCTATAGTATTGTACGCTTTTCCGTGATACATGAGTATATCATGCGAATGGTGAATTTGTTTCAACTGAACACTGGATTAGCATGTGACTGACAGATGTCGCCAAGTGCTTACAAGAGCTATGTACGACCAATACGCTCTACTCGAGATTATTGTGTGACACACATATACATGGATAATATTTAGGCTATTAAAAGATATTCGAAATATATGTTTATTGGAATATGAATCTTAGTTTCAATTGTTTCGATTAATAAAATATTTAAATATTTGCTTACTTTGTAAACAATGGCCCAGTGTTTACGTTTTTCCAAAACAAACAGTTATGTTTTCGTAAGATAAGAAGCTACATGCATAGCTATATATTCATGACACATTTTATTTTTTATTGACTTATTCTTGTTTAGCCCCTTTAATCGGAGGGTCAGGATAAACATGATACATATAAACACATTTTCAATTATCTAGAAAGATATGTGTGCTCCAATTTTAAATGAATGGCGTTGGATGACAAAATCAGTAACATGTCAGCACAATAAATATAAACATTCATAGATAACACATATAATGCCTCAAATTAAGAACTTTCATGATTTGGCAGAAGTCAGAGCAACAAGAGACTAAACCGGTAATGCAAGTCAAAATTGAAGACAATCAATAAACGTTAACTGTCGATCGTCGTGTTCATTGGGTCCACAATCTGTCTGTCAGCTTATTGAACACTCAGATAGGAAAACATAGCAAGGAATTGAACGTGGGTCAACCACTAACAAACAGTACTTTTTAAAATGACAGGGTCTTATAGAATAGTATTAATATAACATATGTAATAGTCAAGTGGATGCGCCAATTGTTGTTTTCACATTTAGTTCAGCAAAATAATTGAAGGCAAATACTAATTCAAGAAGGATGTTTGTTTTGTTTGGTAAATTCTACTATATACGTGCTAACTAAAATATCAGAGCCACCACTTTGAACATCTAGGGCGAAACCATTTCTGGTCCAGTGATACCTGTGATTGAATATGTGTAAAATGAGTTGTAGCTGGTTGGTTAATATTTATATTGGTTCTATAGTAACACTACGCACATTCTGTTAACTGAAACTATTTTATTTATCATAACTCATCCGAATCTACGTAATAAACTTACTATTTACCAACAACTCATTATTAATAGTTAACATCATACGCATATTATTAGTATTTAATATTTTTAGCGTAAAATGCACACTTGTACAGATGTAAAACGTGAACTATTTGATACCGAACGTTACGATGTGACATGACGTTTTGGCGCTAAAGGATTATTCCATTACCAGCGGCCTGTAGTCCCGTATGACGTTTGTCAGACGTAGTGGTGGTTTTATGTCCAACGTAATTAATTATTATTTTACATATTTGAATGGAATGTCATGGGATAAAGAGTATGAAACTCATCCACATTCCGAATATATTTATGAAACTCGTTTTCAATTATTTTTAAGGCTCGTAAAAGTTTAAATAATTCATCACTCTTATCATAAATCGTATATGGAATGTCAACTCGTTTGAGATCCTACATATAAAATACGTATTATAGTCATAATTACTCGTCGTTTCAATTATCTACTTGAAGGATACGAATTCAAAGCCTTTTAAGTTAGGAAACATATCTATTGAAGCGAAAAATAAACGCAACTCGGGAATTTCCGCTATATATTGTATAAATTATTATACTGCACACTTAATTCCACATAATATAAAAGAAAAGCCAAGATTTTTTGTAAAACATAATAGGTAACAACATCGCTCCGTGTCCTTGACATTGGATATGGTACAGGTCAAATCATTTGTGACTTCTTGTTTACATTTATATAGGAATACCTAATGAAAATGTATATAGTACAGTATATGTCCAAATACACCCACTGGCCACGTTTGAAAGTTTTACACCTTACTGTTTGACACTAATGGACCCCGGACGTACGTACGCCATTTTTCTTTTCTTTTTATGTATCATTTTTCGCTAAAGCGGTTCGACAAGAGAAGGAGATTCAATTTCTAACTTCAAGCTCCGCATCTGAAAATATCAGCCCGGATTAGCTGACAAAGCATCAAATTGTTTATTGTCTGGCTTCAAACTAGGTAGACTATCACTTCAAGATGCATTGGATTAGGTGGCTTCAAACTAGGTAGAGGATCACTTCAAGTTGCATTGGATTAGGTGGCTTCAAACAAGGTAGAGGATCACTTCAAGTTGCATTAGATTAGGTGGCTTCACACTAGGTACAGGATCTCTCAAGTTGCATTAGATTAGGTGGCTTCAAACTAGGTAGAGGGTCACTTCACGATGCATTGGATTAGGTGGCTTCATACTAGGTAGAGGGTCACTTCAATTTGCATTGGATTAGGTGGCTTCAAACTAGGTAGAGGATCTCTTCAAGTTGCATTGGATTAGGTGGCTTCAAACTAGGTAGAGGATCACTTCAAGTTGCATTGGATTAGGTGGCTTCAAACTAGGTAGAGGATCACTTCAAGTTGCATTGGATTAGGTGGCTTCAAACTAGGTAGATAACCACTTCAAGCTGCACTGGATTAGGTGGCTTCAAACTAGGTAGAGGATCACTTCAAGTTGCATTGAATTAAATATGGCGATGATTTAATACATAAGTTTGGCGGCAACGGTCGCCAATATATTCATATACACTTTATTTAACCTAGTGACCGAATCATTGACCCTACGTTTATCTGGGCTAATCTATTCTAAGCATAATAAACGTTTGTAAAAAACAGTCAGAATTTGAGTAAACAAAAATCAACTAAAATGCCGTAGTAATTCATTTGTTGCATTCGGCATGCTGGAGCATTTTAGAATAACCCAAATAAGTGTGAATAGTGACTAACCCGTATACCTAGGTGTACCGAGCTGTATTTCGGGAGATACAAACTATGTATGTCTACATGTAGCGGTATGCGACATGCGGTATGGCCTCGTGGTCGCATTTGGGGGTCGTTTGTTTAATCACCAGCCGAGTCATTTCAAATGGTACTATAGCGGCTACCTTGTTTGAAGTGCATATAATGGGTTGTTATAGGAATGGTTGGACCGGTGTCAGTATAATATGACAAGGCGGGGTATCATGTCATGAGTCTAGGTCGTGGTACTCTAGTTTGGCAGCACTATACAGTTGAGAATTGAACTCACTGCTACAAGTAGACACCCACTTGATATCACCGAAATATATTTTAAAGCGACGTTAACTCCCATACATTATACATACATGAAATATGTGCATTAGTATTAAAGAATTCTTATGAATAAGTAAGAACAAATCTGTGCAACTGAACCAGCTAATAAAACGGCCCGAAACGAGCATAAACATATTCTGCAAATGTATTATTCAAATTGAATTCGTTTATTGAATTGGATTGTATAGTCGCTCCAACAGCAAAGGTCATATGGCGACTTTCCAGCTTCCACTGGTGGAGGAAGACCCCAGGTGCCCCTCCGGACAATTTTCGTGCATTGGCGGGCACCTGGATGGAACCACCGACGTTCCGCAAGCCAGCTGGATAGCTTTCTCACATAAAGATTCCTAGGCCCCTGAGGGATCGAACCTACAGCGGTGAGGGGCAAGTGTTTTCAAGTCAGAGACGTTAACCACTCGGTCACGGACTTTATTTAAAGACTATTGGTACGTGAAGGAACCTCAAACGTAAAAAATGTCACATATGTGAAAATGGTGACTACCGCTAAAAAAACGTTATGTATGTAAATACTGGATTTGATCGTACTACAGTCCGGCAACAACAGTACCTATTGTTGATGATCGAAGTCGCTCATAATCGTTACACAATACATGTCTATACATGTATATGACATCACTCCGGTAAAACTATACTGAATGTTACCGTACTTTAGTCCGCGTACAAGAGCCTTACGTGGACACGGTCTTATCTTTAAGACCCCAAGGTCGCATCTTTGCCTATATGGCGAAACGGGGTACCTTGGGGTCATCACTATAGTCGGTCAAATCTAGCTCAAATTGCTTCATTTTGTGTTTTTATCGCAATATAATTGTTATCAAATCTATAATGAAACGTTTCTTTTTTTTTTATTCTTAAAATGTGTGTTTAATCGATAAAATATCAGTCGGTACGAACGCAGCATCGGTGCGAATTTGTAAGCCCCGCCTACTTTGTGACGTCATAACATATTCAAAGCCGTACAACAAACACATAAGAAATAGATCTTCACTAATCATACTTATGCGATTTTATACTTATAATTAAATATAATATTTGTTAAAGACGTATTTTAAACTTATCTTTTATTGATATTAAAAAGAAAATATGTAAATATTTTATTAACTACAAATAATAACATAGATTCTGCGAACGCGTATTTATACACGAAGTAAACACGACGCATACGCGCGCCATTTTATTATTTTCAGTCCAGACTCCTTCGCGTATAGCTAAATTTATTAATTAATTAGCCGGAACGTTCTTAATAGATCAAATTGTTTAAGCCATTGAAGGCGCGCCGGACCTGGAAGAGAGCGCGTGTCACAGAGATTCGCCAGGATGGAGCGAGAATTCATTTTCTGCAGTGGTCGAAATTCTACGACCGGGTTGCAAGATAATTTTGGTGAAATTCGAGCGGTCTTCGACATTGATCACGAACTTAACCAAGGTAAGCCAAATATTATGTTTCCTTCATCCCTCTTAGAAAGTGCCAGCGGATATATACGTACAGTACCCTATAACCACAGGAATTCAAAATTATGTGTTGTGTATGAATACAAATTACGACAACACGTATTTTAAACTCTCAGATATAGGGTATAATAAAACTATGGGTAGGGTACTTATTTTTTTTCATCATTTTATTCCTACACAACATACAATATCGAATTCCTGTACTATAACTTACAAGGCCGGACTTTTGCTGCCTCTTCCCCGCAACACCCATCCCCCATGTTTTTTTTTCTCCCGGTAGAGCGTTTCTTCCGATCACCCCACCCCAGCTACCCACCCAGTTCCTAAATGTGATGAGACCGCGATCATCCTCGAAAATGTTAACAACTGCAGTATTTTACATTTAAAATTGTAAATCGGTTGATGGTCCTACGCTCAGGTGAAAAGGGCTACAGGTGGGGCTGACCCTGCAAGCTAGAGACCCTCAGATAAATTCCCGGATGGGGTACAATATTTTCACCACCTGTTCTATTTTGCACAGCCCTCATAAAAGTAATAAAATGGAGCTCATACGTTGATAATCCGAGCCTTCTCTGAGTCTGACCTTACCAGCCCTTTTTACGATTTTGATATTTCATCCGACTGTGAAAAGCTGCAAACAAAAGAAGAAAAGGGGGCTTTTAGGGTCAGAGAAGGCTCACCCTTATCAAAAATATAGGCTTCTGGCAGATATTTGTTGTGGCACACTTTTACCATGCAAATGAGGTCTGCGGCAAAGTTGCAGCGAACAAATATGCAAATGAGCTTCTGGCGATGTTCAGCGCAATTTTGCCGCAGACCTCATTTGCATGGTAAAAGTGTTGTTCGCTGCAACTTTGCCGCAGACCTCATTTGCATGGTAAAAGTGTACCGCAACTTTGCAGCAAATTTCATTTGGATAACACTTTTAGCTGTAATCTTCTGGTGATGTTTTGGCAATGTTTGCTACAACATTGCCGCAAAACTCATTTACATCTAATAGAAGTGTGCGGCAACTTTGCAGCAAATGAATGCAGCAAACTTCATTTGCATAAAATGTTTCTCTGCAATGTTCTAGCTATCTGGCGATGCTTGTGCTGATGTTTGCTGCAAAGTTGCGGCAATGTTCGCCAATACATCGCGGCAAACTTTTTCAAAATAAATAAAGGACTGAAATTATAAAATAGAACAATGGTGCGCTGTTTTAAAAAAAAAAAATATTATGCAGAATTCATACTGTAAATTAAAATTCTGGAATACAAATTTATCCTAATCCGTAACTTACAAAGTTGACAAAGCCATACAATAATAGATTACATCCAGACATGTGTAAAATGCAAATGCTCATTTTCATGGAAATGTCAAAAACTCCTAACTTTCATTCAAATATTACTCTAATTTACATGGGAATGTCAAATGTTGTCTTTTTCCACATTGCTCCCATTTTTATGGAGATGTCAAGTGCTGTCATTTCTGCATTACTCTCATTTTCATGGAGATGTCGAACACTCTCATTACTCCCATTTTCATGGAGTTGTCGAGCTCTGTCATTCCTGCATTACTCTCATTTTCATGGAGATATCGAGCACTGTAATTTCTGCATTACTCCTATTTTCATAGAGATGTCGAGCGCTGTCATTTCTGCATTACTCTCAATTCCACGGAGATGTCGAGCACTGTCATTTCTGCATTACTCCTATTTTCATAGAGATGTCGAGTCCTGTAATGTTTGCATTACTCCTATTTTCATAGAGATGTCGAGTGCTGTAATTTCTGCATTACTCTCAATTTCATGGAGATGTCAAGCGCTGTCATTTCTGCATTACTCCCATTTTCTTAGAGATGTCGAGCTCTGTCATTCCTGCATTACTCACATTTTCATAGAGATGTCGAGCGCTGCCATTTCTGTATTAGGCCAAATAAAATTATACCTGAGTTTACTGTAACCCGACCGACCCGCTGAAAACACCCCGACTCCTTTTTTTTCAATATAAAAAATTAAAAAAATAAATAAATAAAATAATAATTATGTTCAGGCGATCACGGCCGACCCATGTGCTCATTGTCCTGCTGTTGGAACTGACTCTCTTCCGGACTTGCGAAAAATAAAATAAAATTAAACTGTTTTACCCCTTTGCAATAATTGTTAAAAGAGCCAGTTGTTGCCAGGCCTTTTGGGAAACAATAAAACATACATAATTTCATATTGTTATCTATTGTAGTTTTTAAAATACCACAGTTAAGATTTTCCAATTCATCAAAGCTCATCGCCACCTTTAATGTAACTTCGCCATAATAAAATAAAATAAAATGCCTACCTACCTACCCTATTTTTTTCAGCAATGTTACAGTAAACACAGGTATAATTTTATTTGGTCTTACTCTCATTTTCATAAAGTTGTCGAGTGCTGTCATTTCTGCCTTACTCCCATTTTCATAGTGATGTCGAGCGCTGTCATTTCTGCATTACTCCCATTTTCATAGAGATGTTGAGCGCTGTCATTTCTGCATTATGCCCATTTTCATCGAGATGTCGAGCGCTGTCATTTCTGTATTACTTCCATTTTCATAGAGATGTCGAGCGCATTAATTTCTGCATTACTCATTTTTATGGAGATGTCGAGCACTGTCATTTCTGCATTTCTAGATATCTTAGAATAAGCACCAGACCCTAGACAGACACAAAAACGTAAATATACACATTTACCTCTGGAGGTCAGGGGTTTTGAAGATGAAAAACTTGCTTTTTTGTGACATATAAAAATAAAACAGTTAACATAAACTTACAATATACAGGTGTGGAACATCCTCTTCAGAATATTCACTAAAACTAAACTCATTCATAATCCATTGTTTTAAACTGACACAATTTCATTGAAAAATAGTGCACATAACACACCTGCCTATACAGCTACATGATAACTGGCTATATTTATGCAAAAAAGACCACAATTTCATGAACACAATGTCATGTGTTTCTAATAGTATAACCTCTACATGATACTGCTTCAGATCAAAGGAAATTGCATAGTAATAAACAGACCCAGTGAGTAATTTTATGATCCAGCATTTCTTTTTCACTCTATCATAAATTGGGTATTTCTACATGACTGTACACTGTCTTTGGCACATGTATATGTTAATCTAGGCATTAAACAGACCTGTTGGCAAGGCCTATGTAAACTTCAAAATTCAAAAATACGTTTAAAAAGTCCAGACTCTATTGTACCCATCTCGGTGCGCCCTAAGGCACATTGAGTTTGTTGGCGGAGGGACTATAAACCTTAGAACTACACACACACACACATACACACGACTGTGCACTTATATTTTTCTGATATTATCATTAATTATCTTTGTCATTAATTACTTTTAAATACATGTTATTTGAAGTATGTGTGCTTAAATTTCAGAGTAGTTCTATATAAATTGTTATATTTGTTAAATTTGTAGATAGCTACTATATGAATCGATAATTCAGAATGACTTAAACTTTTAAATTGGCTTGTCATCATGTTATAAATGCAAATTAATACTGCATTTTGCACTTGGGATACAATTTTAATTGTTCTCAGGTTTAAATGTTGGAGTTATCATGGTGTTTGGTACATGTATTTAAAAATGTTCTTGCAACACAATAATAAATATTTTGCTTATTCTGAAAGAAATAAGGTTCCACTAAAAATGTATACTTAGCAAAATGACTCGTTCAAGTGGTCCTTTGACATAAAATGCAAATTTCACTTTAGTAATAAGTAACACAGAAATAATACAATTATGTATAAAGTTTAAGTTTTGCGATGATGTTTTGGCGAACAGCAGATACAGCAGATCAGAATGGAAAAACTTGTCGTGATGTTGTGGCGAATAAAAAAATGGCAAATCTGAACTGAAAAGTTTGTGATGATGTTACGGCGTGCAATAAAAAAAAAAATCAGAATGGTAAATATTGTCGCGATGTTGTGGCGAACAAAAAAAACTGCAAGTAAGTTTGTGGTGATGTTATGGTGAACGTTCCAAATAAATAAATGTTTGTCGCGAACTTCTGGCAAACATATATAGGTTTTTGGCGAGTTTGCGGCAAATTCACCAAAGATTACCATGGTGTTTGCGGCAACTTTACCACTAGTGGCGAACAATTAATATACACTCAGTACATTTGAAAACGCACATCTTTTTGCTGATGTAATTTATTATGATCCCATAAAGCTACAACAACAAATTTTGTAGTATTCATATATCATCTTTATTTTATTCATTTGCCAAATTTCATCAATATCGTACAGAAAATCCATGTATTTTTACTTATTCCTGAATTCTTAATAAAAAAATAAAAAGTTTTGCCTACCTACATGTACATGTACCTACCCTATTTTTTTTTTGAAGCGGAAACAAACCTTTTTTTTGGCCTTATCGAAAATAATGGATAAAATACACATTGCAAATAGTTTCTATTTTTTTGTTGCAGGTGCCAAGAATGGGAAAAGTTCATGATTTCATACAGGTTTGGATAGGCCTGAATGTTTCTGAGCCCAGATCTGAAAGTCTAATACCTTTGAAAATGAAAGTGAAATGAAGTCATTCAAGAGGGTCTCTTCAAACTATTGATATTTAAATAAAGCAAATTGGTCAACCCTGTTTTTTTTGCTGGATAATTAGAACAACAGACGTCAAGTTTCACAAAGAAAGTATTTTTAAGAAAATTCAGGAAGTTCTACAGTGATCCAGAGTGGTGCTTGTACATATATGTACATGTAGAGCAATGTAAAATTAACTGTGTTGTGAGACGTAAACCAAACCTCATCCGGTCCAGCAGATGCATTCTATAAGAGCAGCTGATTGATGCAGATTTGTGTTTTCTGAAGAAAAAACAGTATTCATAATGGAAAAAAGTGAGTTTGAGGATTGTTAAACGGCATCAAGTGTGGATTAATGATTTTTCAGTGTTAAATTGACTACATGGTGCAAGACATTCGGACTATACTCTACAAAAAGAAGCACCTTGGATGGAGTTATGCATAAGAAGTGTGGTTACTCTCAATATGGGAGACAATCCATTCAACTGGGAACAACACACACTCATTTGAACGTTTCCGCATACATCATGTCATGGCAACATATATTTATGTAAAGAGTGCCTCGGATTACCTCGGAAATCAGCTGAGCTTGGAACCACATCCAACAAACTGAGAGAGAAACAGATGTCTCCACACCACACCGAAATCTATACATGGGACCTGGACCGTATCTAGACTGCATGCTTGAGGTAATTATAAGTACTGTTGCTGTAATCAATTAATGTATCACATAAGAATCATACCCCGCCCACTTCAAATGTACAGCACTGATTCGTAATAACTAAGGCCACCATTAAAAAATTGTTTGTTTGCAGTTTCCGACTCATGGCTTTTAGGGGTGGGGTGGTAGGTAGGGATATATGCCCATCGGCGGCATGCAAATACATGTATCGTGTGCTTCACTAGTATTATCCATAGATTTTGTTTTAAATGGTTTAGTTAAATATTAACGGAACATTGATCAAATGTTCATTTATGGACACATGAAACAGACTTGGTAACTATTGAACAGTGCTAGACGCTAAATTTTTCGAAGTAATGTTTCAAATGACAAAATCTTTTGTTTGGTACAAGATATGAACATCAAATCCAGTGCATACAATCTACACTCTTTTTATATAACATCTAAAACATATAAATTGAATATTCGCACATCATCATTAGAAATATTTGAAAAATATGTTCATTTTCACTTGCCCGAAACTTGCCTGAGGCAAGCAAGTAGAAATTTAGTTTGGGCAAGTGGATTAGACAGTGACTTGCCCGAAAATAACATTATTAATTTGTAAAGATATACACTTTACCCAAAATATTGTTCCAACGCATAAATTTGTTGGCAAGTAGAAAAAAGTTAATGTCAAGCCCTGTTAAATTATAAACATTGAAATCTGTGTTCATGCTTCAAATTCACTTCTTAGTTTACGTTACTGCAAAGAACAATATTCTCTTCAAGTGTCCTTTTTGCAGACACCATCCTCACATTTTTCTCACAATGTCAGTCATGTAGACGCTTTCAATTTACTATAGCAGCAGAGATTATTTCCAAGCGTCCAATATATCAGAGCATTATGAAACTTCCCAAAATAATTGAAACAACCAACAATATTTGTGATGAACACATTATGGGCGGGGTGTAACTTGAAAAAATTGTTTGGGTCGGCGGATTTGCCGTGGGTCGGTCGCAAACTGCAAACAATCTTAATTTAGGCCTAATCGTAATTAAATCTATTATTTTTCACTCTTCAATAATGTCGGTCGCATACAGCCTCACATAATGATAAAGTAACCTTACTTTCAGTAATTTATTTGTCACTTTGTCAAAAATGTCAAATGTCAGACAGGGCTGTACAAATATTTGTTTAGCCACTAGTCCGGGACTAGTCACCCTGTCAAAAGTGATTAGTCCCAAAAAATTGTGACTAGTCCCAAAAAATGGACACAAGTCCTGAATTCTTTCGATTTCTCAATATGTTAAAACTGCGTCTTGCATACTCATTACAATTCATTATACACAGCAAATGACACAATCCTTATTTACTCTTCAGACAATTAATGTATGTTTCAGTGGTATAGATTGTAAAATGCCATTGGGTGAAACAGGAGCAATAGCAAGAATCACATCTGCATTTTTAAATTTCAATATAGATATTGAGTTTCATATTACAGTTCAGATAATCATTTAATGGAGAGAAAAAATAGTTATAACTTTATATAGGACTACGGTAAGGGGCTACAGATGAGATTCTTACATTTTACCTAAGGCCAAAAAAAAAAACCTGTGTTTCCGGTGGCCCGACCGACCCTATTTTTAAGGGGCCGACCCTAAAACTTTTTAGGAAAAAAAAAATTGTTCTGAACAATGATTTATCACAATATATCGAGGTAAACTGACATCACAGAGAAACTTTCAGCTGTATCATCAACTTGTATGGGGTTTATGCAGCTGGGTTTATGAGATAAATACATGTAGAATCTCAGAATATCTTGCTCCCAAAAACAACAACAACAAGATATTGTGAGATTCTACATGTATTTATCTCATAAACCCAGCTGCATAAACCCCATACAAGTTGATGATACAGCTGACAGTTGCTCTGTGATGTCAGTTACATCAATATATTGTCATAAATCATTGTTCAGAACAAATAAAAAAATAAATATATCTTTATAAGAGTTTCAGGGTCGGCCCCTTAAAACTAGAGTCGGTCGGGCCATCGGAAACACAGGTATTTTTTTGTTTGGCCTTATACAACGTTATGCGAAATAATGTTTCATAAAATAATGGAAATTTGTCTCATCAAGAATGTCCGTCACATAGCACAATCAGCACAGCATACAACCTTGTGTAAAATAACCTTACATAAAATATATTTTTCACTCGTTCAGTAGATCTATGTCGGTCGCATACTGCCTTGCATAAAAAAAGCTTACGTAAGATAATTTATTTGTCACTTGTCAGATTTATTTGTCACGTGTCAAGAATGTCGGTTGCATATGTACAACCTCATGTAATGTTTAAAACTTTACATAAAATAATTTATATTTTTCAAAAATGTCTGTCGAGTACGCTCGTCTTCTCTTATCATTTCTTGACATTTTGTCTATCCGGATTTACATCAACTTTATACGCTGACATGTCTTACAATATCTTAACGTCTGTCCTGTTTACTACATCAGCTTGTTACCGCTTTCGAAAAAAAAGGGTAGGAAACGGTTATAAGTTTATTTAAATGTTATAAAATAGCTGTCTTTATTCATAAGGCCTTAAAAAAATATGTGTGTGTTTCTGGTTTCACCCTGTCAAAAAGTTAGGGTAGGTAGGTAGGAAAAAGTGTTTTTTTTAGATATTTTTTTTATATATATTGTTCGCATATATATTATGCCATTTTTGTACTAAGGCAACTTCTTGATAACCTTTGCCAACAGTTTGGATCCAGATTAGATGTTTAACTACTCTGGCTAATAAAATTATCATTTGAATAAAAATATTTGTTGTTTGATTGTAATATTATTATTATTTTTTTTTTTTTTGTTTCGCTCACAATATTTAGGGTCGGCGGTGAAAAAGTAGGGTCGGTAGGGAAACCGGAAACACACATATTCTTTTGTTAGGCCTAATCGTTTTAGTTTGAAACACAGAGAAGCAAATTCCAAACCGGAAGTAAACTAACTTTATAATCTGCAACCCCAAGATTCTTATAACTGTATGTGATTATCGAATAATTTGCGTTTGTGAGATTATTTTACCATCATTATGTATTTAAAATCGCGATAAAATGGATGGAGGCAAGTTAATTCAACGCTACAAAAATGTAATATAAGTAAATTATTTTCACAATTGATGACGTACAGTTGCTGCCACGCGGATTACGACTTTTTCGCAGCATCCCCGCGGCCGTTTTTCAATCAAAGTCACAAATTCCCTCGATCGTACCGCGGATTGTCACCCGAAATATATTGGGGGATTGCAAAATACAGTCTCGAAAGATAGAAATCACCCCGATTCTCTGTGATTGCTTCGCGGGGGAACGCGGGGGAAATTAGAGCAGGGATCAATGAAAAATGATAAATACAATGAACTATTTTGGAAGCAATACGTATTTCAAACTTCTAATGCATTTAATAACGTGTGTTTTTCGTTTTTGTTGTCCAAAAGTCGCATTCTCTTCACCGGACATGAATTGGCTACCCACAATCCTTTGCGATGTGCACCATACCTATTAACAAGGTGGCACTAATAACGGGTTTATGACCCGGAATGCTTTACCATTTTTCGGATTATTTGTGACTAAAGAACCCATCGATGTATTAATAATCAACAGCAGAATAGTAAAATATGTTAAAAATTTCCAGTATAAGAATTACTATTTGAATTCAGGGTTTCCCCCAGAAAATTGTGAAGGCATGTCGTTCTGACATTACATTTAACAAACTGGGCTTGAAAAAAGATTGCCAAAATGGCAAAATAACATACTTTGATGATTTTGGTGCAAAAAGGAACAAGAATCACCATAGAAATTCTATTTTTTTTCTTTTTAAATCTGTTATTCATGAACATTAAGAATGACTTAAGGCATGTTGCTCTGATGAAGGCATGTCGTTTTTCCTTTCTTTTCCAGGAAGGCATGTTGCATGTGACATGCCTTATGACCCTGGGGGAAACCCTGGAATTTTATGTTCAGTCACCGCGAAGTCGGTAATAGGAACCGCCATATAACTATCGTGACCCAGTATACATTATCCGGGCATTTGAATTTTCCGAAAACAAAAATAAAATAAAATTGTCTTCTGCTTCGGGTTTTTAATAGTTATTGAATAATAATGCATTAAATTGACTGCACAATTGTACATTGATACTAAAGATAAATCGCGGCGATGGCCTGTGATTTCACACCGGGTAAAGCGGTGTGCGAATCAAAACAGATCACGGCAATTCGCGGTGATTGTGTCGTGGTGGTCAAAAGTTATTGTGTGCGTGGTGAGATAAAATCCCCGCGTTGAGTGTGATGAGTCGTAATCCGCGTGGCAATAACTGTAACAAGTTTACAGGTCATGTACACATGGTTGAATATTATAATTAGACCCTTGTCGAGGAGGTTATTAACACCTGCCCCTCTAATCCTTATGAAAGCACTCCAATCAGGAGCTAAGGGCGTATGCTTGTCAGGAGTTTAAGCCTCGAGGCGTTATTTGGTCAGATATGTCATGAACACTGGGAAATGAATGTTTTGACCCACCTTTAAGGGATCGCGGCATGTCTGTTTCAAAAGTTAAGGGATCGCTACGCCATAAATGGCTGGGCAAGGTCCTGCTTGACTATTGTTTGACTCGACTAGACTATAATTAACTAGACTTGACTAGACGGAATCAGCTGCTGAAACTTGTTTATGACTTGACTCTTCGTGACATGACTTGCCTTACACACTTTAAATATGAAACACATTTTAGGTAAAGAAAACATAACGCTCAATATAGAAATAACAATACTGATAATTATTTTACTAAAGAATGAGTTATAAAAGATATAAAGATACACCTTTGTCGTCTCTATGCAATCCTATACATTTGCGAATTGCCTAGATCTCAATTTGTCTAATCCAGGCGTTGTCATACTTTACCCTATAATTTCACAAACAGTCGCCCGATGTGGTCAAACGAGGCCATTTCATGTAGGGCTTTGACGTTAGTTTCTTCAGAAAAGATTTTCGTCACATGTCGCAGAACTTTTTTCCATCAAGGTCTCACTAAACAGTTATTTCCGTTGCCAGTCCTGGTAGGAACTTTCTGGCGCTTCAGAAAAGGGTCTGTGTTTTTCGGTTCTTGTTTATTTTTTAATATGTGCAAATAGTTTCTCTTTTTTATTGCAGGTGACAAGTATGGGTCAAGTTCATGATTTCATATAGGTTTGGATATGCCTGAATGTTTCTGAGCCCAGATCTGAGAGTCCTAATACCGGGTAGTGATGATCTGAGAGTCTAATGCCGGGTAGTGATACACATGAAAGTGAAATGGACAAATTCAAGAGGGTCTCTTCAAACTATTGATATTTAAAAAAGCAAATTGCTCAACCCCGTGTTTTTTGCTGAATAATTCGAGCAACAGAATGTCAAGTTTCACAAAGAAAATTCAGGAAGTTCTACAGTGGTCCAGAGTGGTCCTTGTACATATGTAGGGCAATGTATAATTAACTGTGTTGTGAGACGTTACATGTACATGATGGAAATTTGATGGGCAATTGTGTGTCCTCGATAGCTCAGTTAGTAGAACGCTAGCCCTGTAAGCTGGAGACCCTGGGTTCGGGTAGGCTTATGGGTCCAGCGCTCTACCAACTGAGCTATCGAGGAAACGTGGTTGGCTGTCTGATTTTTCACCATTTATCTGTATTTGGTTAAATAAAGATACTGCCTGTTTCACCAGTTTGACTTGAATTGCTGCATGCCGTACCAATTCAAATTATATCTCTTGTTTAAAAAATCATGATCATTGTCCGTAACTTTTAGCTTATATAACACAAAATAATATCATTGATCAACATCACACACCTACCAGTATTGAATATCTACTACATAGAAACTAGAATGTTTAATGGCTAAAGTAGTAGTAAATTCAGATTGTATATATTTCAGGGAAAATTCGTTTTAAAACAGATAGAGTACCAAGTTCCAATATTATAGGATCTCTTGTGGGTTGTTGTTAATGGGACACTGTCCGTAAGTAAGCAGATTTTGAGCATAACCAAATAACTGTGACTTTTATTTAGTGAAATGTATGCATGAAAACATGAGCATAGACCCTAAGAAGTCTGTAGTACATATAATACATTCGTGAGTATTTTTTTTTTAAATTATTATTTGTAAATAAAGTGGGACCTACAAGATTTACCTTTTCTGCGATCACGTGACTTCCATTAGCACATAAGGTTTTCACCATAGTATGTATTGCTTAATATGTATAGCCCGTTTACCTCAGTCGGGAGCGATGTCGACTCACTATTATTACTGTGTGTGTAATTTTAGTTTGGGCTGCGAGTTCAAACGCACGAAGCAGTTTCTCTGTTTTTTGACTGAATTCGGTCAAACAATCTTGCTTTTAATTAGTAAATATTCAATCCAGCTGGCTTGCGGAACGTCGGTGGTTCTACCCAGGTGCCCGCCCGTGCACAAAAATTGCCCGGAGGGGCACCTGGGGTCTTCCTTCACCAATGGAAGCTGGAAAGTCGCCATATGACAGCTGCTGTTGGTGCGACTATAAAATCCAATTCAATCAATCAATCAATTAGTAAATATTCAATACTGTTTAGTGTGTAATGTTTGCGAACATAATTAGTGTGTGTTAAAGAAATTCATTCGTTTGACGGGCATTGTTTTTACAATATTTAAGCAACACCGTATTGCCTTATGGGTGCTTAATAGACTTTTGCAACTTTTAAATCAAACATTCAACATTATGTAAGCGCGTTTAATAAATTTGGTTCTCCATATAATATTATAATATATATAAAAAACATTATTAATGGATTTGATGTGCATTTTAATATTGATTGGTATAAATAAAGAACATTTAAGAAAAAAACAATTCTTTTAGTCTTTCTTAATTTAAACTGTTGTCAAGGGCTATATTGGTAAGGCGTGTATACTGAAAGTATGTGCCAATATGCTTGAAACCTCTCTCACTGCTTCGACTTTTGAGAAAGTGTTGATTATTTGGAATGGGGAGGTATAAATTACATGTACTTGTTTTATCCAGGAAAAAGTGGTAGGTCTGTCTCCACCACTACTCAACTTTTAAAATCGGTCACCCAGGTTTTTTGAAAAAACATGAATACTAAAAACTGAAAATCACCGAAACATATACCAAGCTTTTATTAAATCAAGTTTTTATTAAGTTTATCAACAAGGGTATAGTCCAATTAAGTTTTATAAATCGCTAGCGATATTTGTTAAACGATGCCAGTTAAATTTTCAAATGAAAATATGAATTATTAAAAAAAATATATAATTCGTTGAAAAGTGACCGATCATAAAAGTTGAATAATGTATAATAATCTAAAACATGTAATGAAAATGACGTAAAACAACATTCAATCAACTAACCATATTTGTATGCACCGCCACGAAATTAGGCTTTCCTTATCCGTCAGTACGAAAATGTTTACGTGTCGAGTCAATATTAGACTTTTTCGAAAAAGAAAAACTATTTTCATCACTTGATTGTCATTGTCGTCTGCGTCACTTGATTAAAGTTGTATCTCTGAAACTTCACACACCTGCATTCGGCATCAACAGACACCACATAGCCAGTTTCTGTAACTCCTGCATTTAACAGAATTATAGCCTCTGTTATACTTAGAAAACTTGGTTCAAGTTTGTATGTGAATGCATCTAGTATCTCGGAAACTACTTTATATAATGGATTATGCACCGAACAATTCATATGGCATATGCACCAAACAAAAATGCATATGTACCGAACATAAAGACATGCACCAAACTTAAAGGCATATGCACTGAACTTAAAGGCATATGCACCGATGTTTTGTCGAGTCCTTTTTGCTAGGCTTTTTCGAAGAAGAAAAGCTATTTTCATTTTGATTGTCGTTGTCGTCTGCGTCAATTGATTAAAGTTGTATCTCTGAAACTTCACACACCTGCATTCAGCATCATCAGACACCACAGAGCAAGTTTCTATAACTCCTGCATTTAACAGAATTATGGCCCCTGTTATACTTAGAAAACTTAGTTCAAATTTGTATGTGAATGCGGCTAGTATCTCAGAAACTACTTTATATAATGGATTATGCACCGGACAATTCATATGGCATATGCACCGAACAAAAATGCATATGTACCGAACATAAAGACATGCACCGAACTTGAAGGCATATGCACTGAACTGAATGGCATATGCACCGAACATAAAGGCATAATTATGTACTGAAGGCATATGTACCGAATGTAAAGGCATAGGCAACGAACATAAAGACAAATGCTCATCCTAAGACAGTCGTGGCGTTTCATATTTCAGAATCCACACGTTTACATCTATATCTTTCTTAAAAATGAAATTTGTTAAAATTAAATATGGATTAAATTAAAGGGACATGCGGCAATTATTTTTAGCTTCTCGGGTTTATCA
Organism: Cyrtodaria siliqua; assembly: GCA_037043455.1. Taxonomy (NCBI): domain Eukaryota; kingdom Metazoa; phylum Mollusca; class Bivalvia; order Adapedonta; family Hiatellidae; genus Cyrtodaria; species Cyrtodaria siliqua. The sequence continues at coordinate 132,208 of JAWPHD010001604.1, forward strand.
ATCCCAAATCGTTTCGACATTGTACTAAACTTTCATATAATTAAAATGAAATTTCTCTTAAATGGTTGAAATGTATTCTTGTGGCAATGTAATGATCAACAGTTGAAGTTCCTTTAAAGGGACATAAGCAATCTTGATATTTTTAGCTCGACTGATCAGAGATCAGCAGAGCTTATGCCGTGGTGCGGCGTCCGTCGTCCGTCTGTCCGTCTGTCCGTAAACTTTTTTTTGTAGCAACTACTCCTCTGAAACTACTGAATGGATTTTCATGAAACTTTACAGAAATGTTGCCCATGAAGTCTAGTTGATCCTAGCAAAAATTCATGTTGATGTGAAATCCAAGATGGCCGCCAAATTTAAAAATAGGTTTTTAAAAAACAAGTTTGTAGCGACTACTTCTTGAAAACTATAAGTGATATTGATATGGGACTTTTTTCTAAAATGATCAGCATGACATGATGTTGGTCATTGTCAAAAATTGTTTTGATTCAACGTTAAACATTGCTGCCAGCGGCCATCTTTCTTTAGTCGTCCAGTGCTAATATTTTAATATCTAATTAGATATTTAACAATACGTTAAAGATTTTTTTTATTTCAATGCAGTCGAGTACACATAACTTTATAGTGTTCCTTTCAAATTGTTAATTTCTGCTCTTGATCTCGACAAAGTCGCGGTAAGCGCGCAAGATCAAAAGGTCCTTTGTATTACGTCATACAATCGCGGTGATCGGCTGTTTTCAGACGCCACACAGCAACTTCAAAAGATCGCGGCATTTTTAATCACACACAAAATACCAGTAAACATTGTTTTTATAGGGTTGGTACATGAAAAAGACAGTAATCAACACTGTGGTAACTTTGATACAATTCCATTTCGTCTATCGCAAATGTGCCCGAACAATGACCCTGTCAATGTGGATACATATTGAGAATGGTGTGTAAGTACATGACTGTTTCGTGGTAACATGAAAACGAGGAATATCTGGTCCTGAAAAAATCACGGATTTGATGGAATTTATCTAAGCCAGGATATTACATTTTCACTCGTGCCAATTACGACGGGCAGATAATTTATTTAGACGCAATTCACGCCTCTCGTAGTACAATTGATTGTTACGTGCGCATTTGTTTCTGTGCAATATTACAATCTTTAAACAAACCATGTATTTCAATTAATACGACAATAATCGTTAAAGGAAATACGAAGATAATTATCGATCGGTCTCATAAAATCACAGAGTCGAGTAAACTCCATTGAAAATAGTCCGTCACGATAAGGCTAAGCTCCGCTCACAACATTACTTGTATCGATAAAGTACGATAAGCTCCGCCTTCGGCGAATCTGTTATCGCTTAAAGGAAATAAGAGTCGTCCACGTAATGGTAACTAGTGTTGATGATCGAAATCTCTCAATACGATGTGTAATATATAATTGCTTGTTCATTTTGTTGACAGACTACATAATTTGGAAGATGGCGCTATGCTTTTTGATAAGTACGCATTTAAACAATATGTTTTCTTTTTGTTGGTGTGCCTTAAAACCCAATTCAATTTCTTTTTTTCGAAATAACACACGTTAACAACCGCACTTTATGCGGTTCATATATTTGGTAAACTGTAGATTATTGAGTGAAATACTGTTTAAATTTACACGCGTTATTTAGTAATTAAATGCAAGTGTTAGGTTCTGTGTTCAAAATCGGAAAACAAATATGGTTTATACAACTTCATCTTTTATCGTTAAACGCTATTTATTTTATTTTTCTTAATAGGTCTTGTGCTGTCTTTATGGATTTTAGTAGACACAGGTAAGTTGTTTTGTCATAACAATATTCTAAGTTTAAGTTTGAAAGGGCTTGCCTCCAGAAGTGGTCTAAAATGAATATATTTTTATTTATTAAGCTGTATGTGATAGCAATATTAATATTAAATTATTTAATACATTTATTTTTCCAAAGAGATTCAGTACAATTCGGGTGCATTGCGTAAACCGACAGTATAAACTGAATTCATTTCCTTCAGTGTGATATATGTGACTTTTCTAGCTTGTAATAATGTCAGGGCTTTCTTCACTAACGCCCCATTGATTAGTATAATTTGTGGACTTGTACTGATGTTTGTAGAGCCTTATCTTTTCTTCTGGATAACATCTTTATAAGATACGGTAAAACTATTTTCCGCCAGGTTGATGGTATTCCTATGGGTACTAACTGTGCGCCATTTGTTGCAGATTTGCTTTTGTACTGCTATGAAAGCGATTTTATATTGAGTTTGTCACCTGCAAGTCAGGGTGAAATTATTGATGCATTTAATAATACTTCTCGGTATCTTGATGACATACTCAATATTGATAATCCGTTCTTTGCTCATATGGTTACTAACATTTATCCACCATAGCTCACGTTGCATAAAACCAACAGTTCGGATACAGTAGCAACATTTCTCGATCTTCATTTCTCGATTTCAAATGATTGTATTCATACTAAAATCTATGATAAGAGAGATGATTTCAATTTTAACATCGTTAACTACCCACACCTGGGTGGAGATGTACCTCGTGCTACCTCATATGGGGAGTATATCTCCCAGCTCATTTGATTTGCTAGAGCGTGTAATGATGTTATAGACTTCAATGATCGAAATCCAGTTATTACAAGTAAACTTCTTCAGCAGGGTTTTCCTTATCACAAACTACGTAGATCTTTCTCTAAATTCTACCGCCGCAACGAGGGCCTGCTGGAAAATTACAACACCAACCTTAAAACACTTCTGCGACTTGGCATATCACAAGCCTCATTTTATGGAGATGTGGTCTATAAACTTCGAAAGTTAAAGGGGTCTGACGGGTTTCCTGACCGCTTTACAAATGTAATCAGGATGTTCGTCAGAAAAGGATATAACCCTTTGGTTTTACAATGCACTGCATGTTTAGTGATTGACCCCTCTACAGTCAGTCATTACGCTTCATTTTTCACTTATGCGATGGCTGGACTACCTCTTGGGACTCTATGATTGTACCTACTGAAACCCAAACTAAGGGAGGTGGGTGCATGAGCTTTCGGCCCTCGAGTTTTCTGGTCGTACCCTAGATTGGTTTTCTCTTTAGCTGCAACTACTATGGTTGTTCAGTACGATTCTGGATACACTCTGAGGTGTTTATTTATTTTTTTGTATGTGTTTCTTTAGTTAGTTTCTCTGGATGTTAACTTAATTGTTAGAGAATTCCGTTTGATGGGATGTAGTTTTGTTTATACTGTCTTGTCTATTTGGGCGCTGAAGACAGGATAATAGCGAGGATTGTGCGCATATAAAACATCGATTCAAGCTATCCAGTAGGCCTTATTGCCTACTGACCATTCAAAGTCGGTAAACCTGTCTTCACCACCCTTTATGTTTTTTTTTGTCTCTTTCGTTGTATTTTCAAGTCCTTGTTTGCAGTACCGTGCGGACCTACAATGCCTAAAAAAACAGTCCCTCAAATTGTTGAAAAAAAATCCAGCCTTCTCTCATATTTTTCGAAAAAAATAATCTTGTTGTGAGTCCAATTAGAGGAAAATAATAATCTGGCTCCCTAATTAGTCTATGATTAATGTAGATCTACTCCATTAGCCACTGGATTCAACATGGAAATGTTTAACCACAATCTGGCTACATCCGCAGCTTCTGCTCAGAAGTTTATCGAAATCTCTAGTTGAAATGAGTTTAGAAGACTGTGAGCGATAGTATTCATGGTTGTAATAATTGTGCTGTACATATTAATAAATATGGTATACATTAGTCATGGTAGTTATAAATGGGTAAATGTGGTATGTACACTGGCAATGGTGGTAGTAAATGTTTTGTATAACGTGTTATAAAGTGGTCATGGTAGTGAATTCGGTATACATTGGTCATGGTAGTAATGAATGTAATATTCATCCACCCCAACCAAAGTCATGGTTATTACTAATGTGGTATACTTAAGTCATGGTTGTAATAAGGCCATTATTTTTATATATAATTTTGTTTTATGAACCAACCTACCACAAAACGAAATTAGGTATTTTATTTTTCCATGAATTTTTCAGGTAATTTGTTAGTTTATTGTTTTTACCTCCTCCCAGATTTTAATAGAACATTTCATTCCCTTCCTTTAAATTAAAATAATTAAACTATGCTTTACCAAATTTTCATTTTTATTTGTTTCCCTACCTCCTGCAGCAATTCTCTGTCTTGATTTTTCGTAAAACAAATAATAAAAAATAATGGCTTCATCTTCGGGATGGTTAATAGTTTGTACTATTGATTTTATTAATATTGAGTTCTGCTCAACCCGGGGCTCGAGGGCGTGAGCGGTAGCTAGCATATTTCACTACCGCTCATGATCAGTCACAGTCACACCGAGACTGCAATATTTCGTCTGTGTCGTTTTCGGCCGTTTCCAAAGGTCCATTATCATACTCTTTTTTTATAGCACAGTGGCGTTGCTTGTGCAGTTTGGCGGCAGTAAAACGTCTCCCCGCGCTTGCAATCAGTACTGTTATTCATTCGAAATTTGGAGATCGCTGAGCCCGATACTTATATTTAATTATCGGTGGTACGTTTTTATTTCTTTTTGTTTTCTTACTTAATTTTCGATTCAGTGGTTCCACTACTCCGGCCGATTAAAGGCTCTGGGTATTGTTTAACCACTTATAGGATATGTTGTCTGCTTTTTAATTTAGTCTTTTGACTGTTACTTGTAATATGCAGGCTTCATAACCGCTGCTCCCAACTAAATTACATTATGTTTATTTCGCTCTTCGGGGCATTTAATTTTATTAGATAATGGGACCATACGCCGTACGACATGGGGAAGCATTAAACTCCATGTCCGCCGCCGCTCAACCCGGGGCTAGAGGGCGTGAACGGTAGCTATCATATTTCACTACCGCTCATGAACAGTCTCAGTCAAACTGAGACTGCAATATTTCGTATGTGTCGTTTTCGGCCGTTTCCAAAGGTCCATTATCATACTCTTTTTTTAAATGTGTTATACATTGGTCATGGTAGTATGTAAATATTGCAATCCTGTGAGGGTGACGGTGAATATTTGTAAACCTTTTAAGGTTATTTGTTTTATTATACTGAAAAATATGTTTGAAAAAGAAATTTGTCCTGCTAAATATTCCTTTGAAATAAAACAGGAGAAAACATTGTTACTAATCTGTCTGTTCCAAATCACTTTTCTCAGCACCTAGCTAGAAAATTTCTGCGGTTGGTTCTTTTGTGTTCATTCGAAATCTTCAGCTGTGAACTCATGCGTAAAATGTTCAAATCATTTTCAGAAGGTTGTGCAAACTGTGTTCACCATTTTAGCAAATGTTCACTGATTTTTATTTGCTTTGACTTCACAATCATAAGACAGTACTAATTATACTGGGGTGACATTGCAAACAATAATATCATTCATTGACTCACTCCATGGAGACATTACAAGCGATATGAGATATTACAAAAATGGGAAAATAACAGTATTTAACATTGGTGTTTGACATTCATTATTAATAAATATTAAATATGACATCAGCGGTCATGGTAATAATAAATATAGTATGCATAGTTCATGGTAGTAATACATGGGGTATTTAGTGGTCATGGTAGTAATGAATTGGGTATTTAGTGGTCATGATAATAATTTAGAAGACCAAAAAGGGGCTCACATAGAAAGCAGACAAGGACAAGCATAACTAAAGATTAAAACTAGCACATGGAGTTCTATCCACAATATATGGAAAGAGCCATATTAAACAAGAGTTGCCAAAAGGACAGAAAGCTCCACTATTCAAAGACATTTTTAAACAAGGCCACTGACACTTCTGTCTCACCAACCATGGTCCAGTTCATTCACAAGGTCAATAAATACTGAAAGGGGGACCTTGGCAGCAACAAACACAAACAAGAGAGAAAAGTAGCGAATGGGCTTGATGATCCCAAAGGACCAGTAAATAATAACACTACTGATTTGTAGTCGGGGTTTAATTGTGGAGTTTAGGTGGTGGTGAGGTGAGTATGTAGGGGGTGCGCGGAGGTGTTGGTCAGTAGTTTTGGGAATCGGCTGAAAATTCATGATCGATTATCTGAATATTTAACCGACCGATGATCGATCATTAATCGATTAAACAATCAATAAAAGACAAGTGTAAGCCTTTTTCAGACTAAAATGAAGAAAAAAATCACATTTCAAGTATGGTCTGGTAATAAAGAAACAGAATAAAACTGACCAACATATATATTTTAAAAAATAAGTTGTGATAACCGCTATAAATATGTGATGACTTGTTGCACAATTATAACTCATTTTATTTCTTGTATACTTTAGTAAAAGAGAATGAAATAAGCCATAATTTTCAACAACCGAGTAAAGTCGATCATGAAAACTGTTAATCGAATATTCAGATCAAAGGCATAACTGATTGATGATCGATCAAATCGATTAATCAGAACAACACTATTGGTCAGTAAACATATACCAAATATCAAAGAAAGACCTTCAATACCCCAGAATGAATATGAGGGACGGTGGGGGGAAGAGAACAGGATGCAGACATGGTAACTGAAGAGAAACCAAAGGAATATAACAAATATTTGTCTATTTATCTGTGGTGATGATGGTGTAGCAGTGGGAAGGTGTGGGCGTTTATGTGGCTAATGATATTTACAGGCTTGCCATTGGCATTTGATGTATGCAGTGAGTTTCATTGAAATATATGAATCTTCTTAAAAAACTTAAACTGAAATTTTAAGTTGTAAAATAACCCACATCATCTGGCTAAAATGAAATAAAAAGTTATGAAACGTGTGTCTGTTAGTGTCCTTGATGACTCTGAGTGACACTAATGTCAAGCTGATATATGGCTAGTGGGTATTGAAACAAATGGATTGCCAGAAAAAAAAAAATCGAAAGGTCGAAAGGGGATACACCTTTTATAAAATACAATACAGAAAATATCTATCCAGAAAAAGGGCCATAATTTTGCTAAAATGCAAACAGAGTTATGGAACCTGTGTCTACTGGCATCCATGCTTTACTGAAGTTGTATTAATAAGTAACAATCACCTATTGACATAATATATATAAAATATGTTAAAATATATGGACTTGTCAAATAAGAACATTTAAACCAGAAATTCAAAGTAAGAAAAGGGTCATGCTAATACAGAGTTATGGAAGATGTGTTTATCAGTGCAATTGATGGTACTGATGACATTTTCAAGTTTCACTGTCCAGTGGTTGCTGAAATAATTGGACTATTTTTTAGTTACTACAAATGAAAACCATCGTCGAAGCAGACGTTGAGTAGTTCTACAACAGCTCTTCTTATTCTACGAATAGTAAAACTTAAAAAAAAAAATATTCTGGCTTTCAATTTGACGGAAAAAAATAATCTGACCAGGGCACTAGGCGAAATAAAAATCCCGGCTTTAAAGAAATGAAACAACAATTATTCCGGCTGAAAGGAAAATCCCAGGACCCCCTTACCCCCCTCCCCGCACCCTGAAATCAAAATGGGCGGTCCCTAAGAAATGTAATAATGTGTAATAATATTTCAGTTTCAGTCCATATGCCAAAGCATATAAAAAACCCATCACGTACTGTTTTATGACATTCAATGACAGTATAAACGCAGCCTTTTGGGGTTGTTGTTTGTCCAGTATTCAATATTTAGAGTTGAGATCTGGTTCAGTATTTAGAAGGAGAATTATATTAATTATTGTGTTTATCTATTATAAAAGTTACATTGGCTTACTTGGACTATTATGAATGAATAAACCAGGAAAGACAAAGTGAAATTGATTTAAAGGAGCACTTGCAAATTTTGATTAAATGGACACTTGACGTTTTAGATTAAAGGGACGCTTGACAATTTCGATTAAAGGGTTACTTGCCAATATTATTTGGGCTTTATTCGTATATCAGATTTTAAAGAAATACTGGATCCGTTTGATGTATTTTCTGTTAGTGAATATGTTTCATTGTAGTATTTGAATAAATTTCTTGATTATATTTTAAGATTAGTTGTTGCTGGTTTTAAATTAGCGGCCAGAAGTTGGCATGATATTCGATATTTAAACTGAATATTGAGAAACAAAAAATATTCAAGATTATAATTTTCGAATATCGAAAAACAAAAAACTCGAGATTCATCATTCAACAAATAAGTTTTGAATATCGAAAAACAAAAGACTCTAGATTCGGTATTCAACAAATAAGTTTTGAATATCGAAAAACGAAAGACTCGAGATTAGTTATTCAACAAATAGGTACTATTTGTGTAGCGTTTGTGGTCTAGTGGTAGAGCGTCGGACTTGAGACTGAGGGTCCCGGGTTCAATCCCCGCCAGGACCATGTGCGTTGTGTCCTTGAGCAAGACACTTTATCCACATTGCTAAATACTGGTACTACCCAGGAAGCCAACGAGAATGATTAGTATATGCCGCTCGTTTGTTTCACATCGTTGTAAAATAAATCAGTTTAGACTAACAAATAGGTTTTGAATATCGAAAAACAAAAAACAATCAAAAGACTGAAGGTCCTGAGAGTCGCCAATATTAAAAAGTGTCTTCTGGAGCCACGTTTATTGATTTTCTGCCACTGCTCTAGTGATTTGAGCGAGATGGCACCTGAAACAATGCAGGGGTCGTGATGACGACCTTTAATGAGCATAAAAATAAATGATAAAGTGAACATGAATTGGTGGGGGGGGGGGGGGTTGGGTTCTACCCCTCGGCCTATCCCTCCAACGGGATCTGCAGTGGTGCTATTCTTTGCACCGAAACCACACGGTGCCTGCTGGTTTTATGTTCAAGTAGAAAATTGTAAGGCTGTTCATTTTGATAAGATGATATATTCCTGACTGAATTTAATGTTTCATCATTATAACAGTAAGGAAGCATTTTGTCTTTGTATATATAGACATCAGGGTGGTATGAAAGAAACAGAAATGTAGTTATGTTGTTCAACTTTTCATTTTAATTGCGAATACTTGGAGCATGCAAATTGTAAGCAGAAAGCAATATAACTGGTGGATAAACATATACTGTTAACTGTAGAATATCTTGTAACCTCTCGTTTGCTTGCGAATATTGGTATATAGCTCAGCTGTTCTTTTAAATCTGTCTTACTCTGCTTAATACTGTTTGTAAACATTTTGTTGTATATATTAAGGAAAGAGGAGTTTAGCTATATAAATCCTTCTACAAGAAAACGAAAGGTTAAAAGTTATTGCAAGTTAATCAACAATTAAATCAGTAAAAAGTATATCAAGTTTAGAATATCGAAAAACAAAATACGTGATATTCGTTATTCAACAAATATGTTCTGAATATCGTAACCCAAAAAAACTCGGGATTCATTATTCAACAAATAAGTTTTGAGAATCGAAAAACAAAAAACTCGAGATAATAAGTTTTGAATATCGAAAAACATAAAATTCGAGATTCGTTTTTAAAAAAAAAAATCGAGATTCGTTATTCAACAAATAAGTTTTGAAAATCGAAAAACTAAAAACTCGAGTTAGTTATTCAACAAATAAAGTTTTGAATATCGAAAAACAAAACGTTCGAGATTCGTTATTCAACAAATAAGTTTTGAATATCGAAAATCAAGAAATCGCGATTCGTTATTCAACAAATAAGTTTCGAATATCGAAAAACTAAAAACTCGATTTCGTTATTCAACAAATAAAGTTTTGAATATCGAAAGACAAAACTTTCGAGATTCGTTATTCAACAAATAAGTTTTGAATATCGAAAAACTAAAATCTTGAGATTCGTTATTCAACAAATAAAGTTTTGAATATCGAAAAACAAAACAATCGAGATTCGTTATTCAACAAATAAGTTTTGAATATCGAAAATCAAGAAATCGCGATTCGTTATTCAACAAATAAGTTTTGAATATCGAAAAACTAAAAACTCGAGTTCGTTATTCAACAAATAAAGTTTTGAATATCAAAAAACAGAACATTCGAGATTCGTTATTCAACAAATAAGTTTTGATTATCGAAAAACAAAAAGTATGATGATTCGTTATTCAACAAGAAAGTTTTTATTTAATATCGAAAAACAAAAAACTCGAGATTTGTTATTCAACAAATAAGTTTGGAATATCGAAAAAAAAGAGATTCTTTATTCAACAAATAAGTTTTGAATGTCGAAAACAAACACATATTCTCCTTGAAGAATCCTATAAAATGCTTGCCAGAGGAGACGCTGCATGTGGATCCAAATACATTGTACCTTCAATAGAACATGTTACGTCAAATATAAGTTTATTTTAAGGAGTATGTGTTCCTCCAATGTTTCAATTTGTTTCAATTCGTATGTATATAATGGGGTTTAAAGTAGCCACTTTTAACAATGTTCCAGTCATATTACGACGGTGTCTATTTGTAGAGCAGCCACACTGGAATACCCCGCCATATTAACAATTTCAATTTAGCCAACGCGTTGAATAAAATCAATACTAAACAAGAACTAATGTAAAATTATGTTGATCACATGCATTCCACTTTTACTTTAACCATTAAACTATTAGACGGCACCATATTATTGAAAGTGAAATGTGTTGCGATGTCAGAATTGTATTCGGCTATACATCTTTCACAAAATATACTTCGCTCTTAAAAATAATTTTAAGGTTAATGTTGCTTAACATATTTTCAAATAGTGTAAGTTTGAAGCTCTGGTTGAACATTGCTTTTTAAGCGTATTTATACGGCTTTATATCGTAACCTACGACATAAAAGGTGCTATGTGCCTTCTTTGTTCGTACAGTCATAGCAGCTTTTACCTCTTAGCTGATGATATACTAACTGTTCAGAACTCATACCCATATACGACTTAGAGGTATATATACAGCCGTGGTGTGCCTTTTGTCGATAATGGCACCCGTAGTGCCGTCACGGCCCGAGGGCCATGTACTAGGTGTGTTATTATCAACAAAAGGCACACCACGTCCGTATATTTGCCTTTTTATTACATACCTTACTATAAATGGATTTTGCATTTTATGACAAAATACATCGAAATGTTTACAAAACGATAAAATTTAAACATATAAGTAGCATAAGCTACACTTATTTGGCAAATAAATACATTACATTAAATTAAAAAATATATATTTAAGACAGATTGCGTTTAGTTATGCATGTAGCTTATGCCCACAGTACGCAAACCACAGGCATAGCTCCTGGACTCTCAAAATGTATCGTATACTAGATACAAACACAAAAGACAAATCTGAACAAACAAATAATACTGCTAATTATACTAATCATCAATAAACGTACATTTTAAATGCATATTCATTAACTTATTTACCCATTTAAGTGTAACGGTACCTTGTGAATCTATGAATGTGGTTTTTTGGGTGTCAACGATTTGTGCCGCCGAATTATGAAATGAATGAATGAATGCATGAATGCATGAATGAATAAATGCATGAATGAACGAACGAACGAACGAACGATCGAACGAACGAACGAACGAACGAACGAACGAACGAACGAACGAACGAAGGAAGGAAGGAAGGAAGGAAGGAAGGAAGGAAGGAAGGAAGGAAGGAAGGAAGGAAGGAAGGAAGGAAGGAAGGAAGGAAGGAAGGAAGGAAGGAAGGAAGGAAAAAGAAGGATCGATCAATTAATCAATATCAAATAAATCAATCAATAAATCAATCAAAATAAATAAAAATTAAATAAATTATAATGAAATTCAATGAATAAATGCATGAATGAATGAATGAATGAATGGATGAATGAATGAATGAATGAATGAATGAATGAATGAATGAATGAATGAATGAATGAATGAATGGATGAATGAATGAATGGATGAATGAATGAATGAATGGATGGATGAATGAATGGATGAATGAATGAATGAATGAATGAATGAATGAATGAATGAATGAATGAATGAATGAATGAATGAATGAATGAATGAATGAATGAATGAATGAATGAATGAATGAATGAATGAATGAATGAATGAATGAATTTTCGCAAAAAATATGGAAAATGATAATGAAAAAGAACTAAAACTGCTGATTTCTGGAATAATTCAATAAAAACATATCTATATTAGTTTTCGTTATTCACTGTGTTTTTGTTTATTATACATTGTTTTATGATAGATAGATGGATAGATACTTTTATTGACTTAAACTATTACAGTTTTTCATCATAACAAATATATGATAATTATAATATACACACACGTGACAGATATTAACATTGCAAATACAACAAAATAATCACTAAGTTTTTGTTTTGTTTCATACATATTTAAACAATCAAAAACATACATATATTATGGTATGTCAATGATAAACGAGGATGTTCTAAAATAAGACATCTAGTGTTTTTTGGTGTTTTTTAGTCTGTTAAAATGGATGTAGATAGCCTTAATACAAGTGCATCGGAAACGAATTTACTTAAACTAAGAATAATATTTTTGTTTAATGACTGCAACAATTCTACAAATTTAAACATGCTTGGTCTAGTTGTGTAATATTTAGGAATATATTTGTTTCTAATGTTAGAGTAAGTAGTACAGATCAAAATAAAACGGTACTCGTCTTCAATAGCGTTTGTGTTACAAATTTCGCACACTCTTTCGTTTCTCTCTGTTCTACCTCTTGAGTATCTCCCTGTTTCTATTCTTAAACAATGAGCGGATAATCTTATTCTTGTTATACAACTTCTTAATTGTTTGGAGCATAATGTTTCTAGATATGTTTCAAAATCAAAATTCTCTTTCACCACCGTATATAGCGTTAAAACTCTACTGCCTTCTATATCAGATCTATTTCATGAGAGGGGGCACTTACTAGGTATAATCCTTCACGAGTAACATAGCAAGTATGACCTGTATATTATGGGCGTGGGGGTGTGTATATTGAAACCTGTTGTGTCTATGTTTTGTACACATATTTAGGTGCGGTTCTTTAAAGTAACGTGTTGTTTGTTGCCTTCAAAATATGTATGCGTCTGCGGAATGTTATTTTTACTTCTAAAATTACATTTTAAAATGATAACTATCGCAGAAATATCGACTTTACGTTTTATTTCAGTAAATTGGTCCTAGGTTCAGTTCTGCTCCTGCCATGAACAACAACATGCCAATACAAACCCACGAACCTATTAGTGTACGTGTTTCTTAGTATTAGGACTATCTTGAGACACTTGAGGCATCCATTTATAATTTCTGAAGTCGGTATTATAATAAATGTTTTTTGGCGATAAAAAAACAAATAGGGATTCTTTTTTAAAGTTTGAAATGTTAACCGAGGCAAATGCCTCGGTGTGCCTCAGCTTAGCTACGGGCCTGAGTAATTGTTTGCATTTTTGGCAGATAAGTAAACATCATGAAGACCCTTATCTAACACTGGATGGTTCACCACTACCAGTAGTGTATGAGACGAAATATCTTTTTGTTTCTTTTTTTTACCGTAACATAACTTTCATATCACACCTTAAATACGTGAAGTCCAAATGCATTACATCTCTTAATTTACATAAAGTTGTTGCACTTTAGTTCGTCGAAAAGAGCTTTTACATGTACAACTGTTGAATTTGGTAATAATCGTCATAAACATATATATTAAATGCATATTCATTATTTTATTTACCCATTTAATGATACCTTGTGAATCCCTGAAAAATCAATCAATAATCAATCAATAAATCAATCAATCAATCAATCAATCAATCAATCTGTCGAAATAAAAATAAATAAATCAATAAATACATCAATAAATAAAAAATGAATATATGAATGTTGGTCTTTTGGCAAAAAATATAGTAAAAAATAACTACAACTGCTGATCTCCGGAATAATTCAATAAGCACATACAGTAAACTCTCGCTAATCCGGACGATCATGGGACTGACATTTTTGTCCGGATTTGTGGGGTGTCCGGATTACTGTTTTACATTTAACATAATTAAGACTTTGTTGTAACATATAAAGTGTATAGCTTTAGACTTGTTAAGCACTTGATTTAGCTCACCTGTGCCGAAGGCTCAAATTGAGCTATTGTAACTGTTTTTTGTCCATCGTCCGTCCGTTCGTTAGCTCATACTTAAACAACTTCTCCTTGGACACTTTTGATCAAATTTCACATGGATGATACTGAGGCCAGTCCACATTTATACAAATTAGGTCAATGCGACATCCAAAATGGCCGCCATTACCATATATGGTCAAAATTAAAAAAATCTTCTCCTCAAAAACCGCTGAACAGATTTTGAGAGTTTTTATTCATAAACGATCGCCAACTCCTAGACTACAAAAGTTGTACAAAAAAGTTCCTAGGGTAAGAAATCGTATATGGAGATTTTACATGTTTTACATAGCCTTATATAGGGCATTTGTAAACTATATCTCCTCAGAAACCGCTTGACCAATTTTGACAAAACTTCACGTGGACGATACTGAGGGCAATACCTTCCAAAGTTGTACAACTTAGGTCAATGCGACATCACTTTGTATATGGAGAGTTTGCATGTGTTTGCATGTGTTATAGACTTATATAGGGCATTTGTAAATGAAATCACCTCACAAACCGCTTGACCAGTTTTGACCAAATTTCACGTGGACAATACTGAGGTCAATGCCTACCAAATTAGGTCAATACGACATCCAAGGTGGCCGCCATTATCGTATGAGATCAAAACATTAAACAAACTTCTTCTAAAGATAGACGACTACAAACTACTATCACAGAAAGTTTGGTGCTTTTGTCCACTCTGTCTTCATCCGAACATATTGGTCTCTAGATAAGTACGCAACACACATGCATAGTCTCTAGACTCGAACAATAGCTCTTATACTAAATACAAACACAAAAGACGAAATTCGCACCCTCTCTAAAAGTAGTTCATTAGTTCAATGTTACACAGCATGGACGGGAGGATACAACCATTCAACCAGTATTGGTCTAAGATGCGACCCAAGCCTTGGGGATATAGCTCTTATTTGATAACTTGAACACCGTTGAGATTCCAACCATATACCCGTATGTAAATTACTGGGTATGAAGAGACGAAAACAACCATAAACCAGAAGTGGCCCTGGTCCGTCCCCACCCTGTGTCACAGCTAGGAAACTGTAGAGATCCCGACCATATAGCCATATATACACTTACTGGATACGACCATCCAACCATCATCGATGCTGTGGTCCGTCCCCACCACTGGAGAAGTAGCCACTGTGTCATAACGTGAAAACCGTTGAAATCTCCACCCTATAAGCATAAATACACTTACTGAGCATAAACACACGGAAATAACAAACGAACCAACATCGGCCATGTGGACTTTCCTCACCCCTGGGGACATTCTTGGTCATAACTCGGACATTTTTGAGATTCCCAACCTATAACCGTATACACTTATTTGGCTTGAACATACAGATACAACTATCCAAAAAGCATCGACCCGATGTCCTTCCCCACCCCAGAGTAAAAAGCCCCTGGGTCATAACTTGGAAACCGGTCAGATACCCCACTTAGAAACATTTATACACTTACTGAGCATGTCAGAGTAGACGGATACAACTATCCAACTAGAACTGGCCCTGTGGTCTATTTCTAACTCTGAGTCATACATTGGAAATTATAGGAATTTATTAAGCCTTTTGCTCTTGCATATTATTAATTTTTGATAGTATTGCACCAACAATATATTAAAACTTATAATATAATAAGACTAAAAAATAGTGAATACCTAAAATTTGATTTATTTAAATGTAACCAGGGTAAAGTAAAAATGATACTGGATATATAAATCGAGACACCCATTTCAAATATTTCAATATTGCCGTGTGTCCCTTTAATTACACATTGTGAAAATATCTGAGAAGATCGAAAACGATGACGACATGAATTATATTTTTAGTAAAGTGCCTGTCCCTTTATGCTATTTATATCCTGGCCACGTAGGCAGTATAACTTATTTTTCATATAAATAGTGTCGGAGAATTTTATGCAACTTATTTTTCAAATTTCAAACCGAATACAGCGTTTTCATTGCCAGAAAATGTGGGGCAAACTGTAAGTTGTTTTACTTTATTAAAGATAAGTACGTAGCTTTGTTTTATCAGTGAATAAAATACAGTTAGGAGTTTGGATGCGTACTAAATAAATCACGAGTGTTCAAGATGCTTATTAATGTTGTATGTACTGATGCATATGATGAGTTTATATCGGGGGTGTGCACGGTTTGGGAGCATGGCAAGTTTGTTGTAATTACCATTTCATTAAAATTACTGTTGAGTTTGTCTGGGTGACGTATATTTACAAAGTGACGTCATGTAACGCGGCGCTTCGAACGGATGAAATATACGCGGGGAATTAATGGAACAGCTGTATTTTATCGTAGAATAACATACATCTGTCTCTCTTCTTTTTGTATATGAAAGACTGCGGAGGTCGTGTTAGAATATGAAATCAATCAGTGTCTGTCTCAGTCAACGCTGACAGTTTTAACAACATGACGTCATCTTAAATGGCCACATCGCCGACCGTTGTGACGTCATGACGTCATCCAATTTGGAAAGCCCGTGTTTATATTTATAAAAAGTGTCAAGCTCCATATTATCTCAGTAGTGTTTAGTAAAATCGGGCACTGTACTTACAAAAAAGATTTAATTTTTTTGTTTTGTTTGTAAAAATGTATTTCGATATCGACTAAATCATGAAATAGCACATAGCTGCGACATTTTAACCTACTTCGTCCAGCTAGGTTCTGTTCAGTTTCTTGTTTTTTTTTGTTTGTTTTTTATCAAAAGTATGGCCATTTTTACCCGTGTATATTCTTATAGTCAATTTCAATTCTTTTTTCCAACTATAAATTTGTATTTTTATTTTTTAGCAAATACTACAGTAAAGTAGCTTTTCAATTTGTGGGACAGACATAGGGAAGTTGAAACAGCGGGTAGTGCCTCTTGTTAGGTTATTTATCCCTGCAGCAGAAGGCGTTTTCTAGGTTGCGCAACTGACCCCTGATTATAGAATATCTGTCTACAAAATGTACATAGAAATTGCTATGTTACTTAATAGTTGCTCTACCATTCTCTCCGGTCTTATATGTCTGTTGACAATTTCATCAAAGTCTTTAATATGTTTATTTTTTCCCTTATTTTCTCCTTCCTTGACTATTGGAGGCAATATTATGGGGGGAAAACTTGCCCACAAGTAACTGGCTTCTAATTTAATATGCATAGTAGGTCCCTTAACACTTGTGACTTCATACCATTGTAACACATTTAAAGCCGTTGTAAAGATTGTCCGTCATCTGGCCTTTGACGTTTTGTTGTTAACACTTTAGCACCTTAATTATATATCCGATCTTTACCAAACGTGGTCAGTGTCTTTATATCCATGAGAGCTCGGACAAGTTCGATACACCAGTTATTGCCCTTGATTTAATAAACAATCCAATAATTTGCCTTGTGAACACACTAGCACCTTCATTGTGCATCCGATATTTATCAAACTTGGTCAGAGTATTTATATTAATGAACGGTCAGACAAGTTCGAAAACCATCCATACTGGATAATGAGGAGTTATTGTCCTTGATTTAATGGAAAATCATATATTTTGCTTTCTGAACACTAGTAGTCCCTTCATTTCGCATCCGATGTTTACCAAACTTGACCAGAGTCTTTATATTAACGGAAGCTTGGACAAATTTGAAAACCACCCATATGGGATAATAAACGCAAACATTATTGCCCTTCATTTAATGGAAAATCCTATATTTTGCATTGTGAACACTAGCCCCTTCATTTTGCATCCGATCCTTACCGAACTTGGCCAGAGTCATTATATTAATGAAGGCTCAGACAAGTTTGAAAACAACCCATTCGGTTAATAAAATTCAGAGTTATTGCCCTTGATTTAATGGAATATCTTATATTTTGCCCTGTGAACTCTTAATATAGCCCCTCATTGTGCATCCGGTCTTTTACCAAACTTGGTCGCAGTCTTTATATTAACAAAAGCGTGTACCATACTTAAAACTACATATATCGTATAATAAACACGATAGTTATTGCCCTTGATTTATTGGCAATGTCCTATATTTGCCTCGTGAAAACATTCGTTCGATCTTTACTAAATTGAGTCAATATATTTATATTAATAAAGTAGCGTCAGACTAGACACATCAGAGTTATAGCCCTTGATTTTTTAAAATGTGTTTTCCAGTAGGCCTTAGACTATTCAAGCCAGTAGAGTGATACAGGCCCTATTGTGAATCTTGTTCCCGGAAGACTACTTAATACACGCCACTCTGTACATGACATACTTTTAGACATGGAGGACACCTTGAGTGACAGTTTGGCCATAAAAAACAAATCTGTCTATCCATCAGCAATTTCATCAAATAATATTCTAGTCTATATTTGAAACAGTTTAATGACAATTGATCACAATAGGTTTGGGATGCATCGTCCGTCTAAGTTTTTTGTAGGTCGCCCAAGATCGCCAAGTTGGCTACAACTTTGTAAAAGTTATGGAAATTTTAAATGTCCAGAATTCGTGCAAATATTCATACAGTATTTGCTATGAAACCTTGCAATCTCAGTACTTTGATTAATATATGAATTATTTTCGGCATTTGTTTTCAACTCACATCCGTCGACAACATGGCCCTAGAATCCCCTTTTGAAAATATCCCCAATATACACTTGGAAGGCCGTGCAGTGAACGAAGGTCTTATAACTTCTTAAATAACTCTCTCAGGACTGTTATATGCCCTTCCCAACTCTCGGTATATGCGAGAATATCATCTACAAGGTTTGCAACATACTTTAACTCTTTCAACAATTCCCTCATCATTTAACAGAAATTCGCCACCGCAAAGCCCATTTTCTTAAAAGCAAAACTACATTCTACACTGGCGACCGTTCTTTCACCAGAATCGGCAAATAACCCTTGGTTAACTCGATCTTTGACGGAGGACATTTACCTTTTGTTAGACGTGCGAAGATCTCAGCATGTAAGCTATGTTTAGTGATCTATATCTCTTACATTGTGTCCTGGCTCAACCAATGTAAGCCATGAGCTTCCTCGTAGTAATATATTAAGGGCTTCATAAGTAAGTTTGGTTCCTATAACCAACGGCTCCTATCAAACCCAAATTCTGATAGCCCTTAAAATGTGCAATGTCCCATTTCACATTAGATTTAACGTGTATGCTGTATTTACAGGTCTATATCTTTTACATTTATTGTCCTAGCTCAAACAAATGTGGGCCTGGGTTTCCTTATACTATTATCGAAATGATTACATCGGTAATTTTGTCTTCTTCATATGCAGGACTTTCATGGAACCAAAATTGTGATGACCCATAAAATGTGCAATAAACGCAGATCAAGGTTTGCTGTGTATATATACGAGGGTCATTCAAAAAGTTCTGTCACTAACGCGTTTTAACAATTATGTGCTCATTGTGAGTGTTAGTGTTTGATACCAAATGAACGAGATCTTCAATACCATTCCATTGATGGTAAAATGAATGCTGTATCTTTTGTGTGACGAAAGTTATGGAACATTTAATACACATCACTTATACACACTGAGGCATTTTCGTCCTGAGTTTTTTTCAGGTTTGTTAACTGTTACTTTTTTAAATGCCTGTTTTTCTTTAAGTACTTGTCGAAGACCTTTGAAATTTCTCGTACATTACCAGTTATATCTGTGCATTACAAGATTCAGAATTTAAGCATAGTAGATGAAAAGGCATTGTCTTAGAAATTAACATTTTAAGCTAACGTGTAAAATTAATTTAAAGATAAATGGACATTAAATGGAAGAGCAATCTTCTGAAATAGCGTTTTTGGATGATCAATATTTTCTCTAAACATTGTACAAAATTCTACAATAATGTGTTGAATATGAAATTTAAACACTGAAGGACTATGATTTGTAAACAAATATGAAAAAATATTAATACTATGAGAATAATTACGACATTTAAAAGATATTATAACATTTCCGTAAACAAAATTAAGAAAATCAGTGTTATTTCTGCTAAAATTAAGGGATATGCATTCACTCATATCTGGTTTGCAGCAAGGCCTTTCTGAATTCTCAATAATCATTTTCAGGGATTATGGGTGAATAACAACAGATGGCGTACAAGAAAATTTAAAAGCATAGACTTATTCAAATAATTTTTACAACGTTTTGTAACAAGGACTTTTCAGAGATGCCAGTATCCAAAAGGTGTGGTAGTGGGAGGTAATTCAGGGGTATAAATAACCGGAAAATTTTCATTTTTGTTGTGGAATTTAAGACAGCGAACCCAGTAGTTATATAAATACATTACTTTATCTCAATGGAATATCCAGTTCAAAGGATATATGCCTAGTGACAGAACTTTTTGAAGCACCCTCGTATATATCTCTTAAGCCAAATATTGGGCTGGGATTCCTCATTGCCTTATCCAGATGGGTGCATAAGTACTATGTAGGGGGAAATAAATCATGGGCTCCCTGACATAGCCTACGCAATGTGCACTACTTTTGGTTTAGGTAAACATCCAATCCGTTGTTGCTGACGATATGTTTTATATTTCTAATTACTAGCTCATCATATTAAAACCTTCAACAAGGCCATTGCAAGTTAAGTGCTACATGGCCAATAAATGACTTACTTCCATCATTACATTGCATGCAAACTGTTTACCCATATCACGAAGTATCATACTGAATACTCGTACTATGTTGAACATTTCTGCCAAACCTTTCGCAAGGCGTTCCGTGTCAATGAACGTCAATACGACTGCTTCCTGGTATCGAGTTGAATAATAAACAAATGTAAGAATATTAGATCGAAACGATTAAAATGGGGTGTCCGTAAGATCTCGCTATTAGGTACCTGCCTTACTTCTTCCCGGAGAAATGATTTTGGGATATATCATGGGATATATACACACTATCTGAATCTATTGAGCTTGAATAAAGGGAAAATTCGATGTGATTTTTGCTACTACATTTCTTGTTATTTGCCTAATTTAGTTAGTGCTGGCATTATAGAAAAGTTTGCCAAAAATGGAATATGGGCCATATGTTCATCTTAAGGTGTCTCAGATACGAAGCTGGTGGCCTATTATTTTTAAAGCTAAAATATGCTTAGGATAGACAGTACTATGTACAAAATCTTAAACAAAATTGTATATATGAAAACATATGAGGAAACTGTAGTAAATGTCCGTAAAGGGAATAGAGGCGATCTGGAAGAGTTGGCACCAATACAAATACAGTAGTACATTTTAAGCCATATATAATGATCGATTGATTTGTGGTAGAGGCAGATCTTCCCGTTTTTCCTGGATGGAACCAGTACTAAATACTCCCCGCATGAGATTGATATTGGTGGTAGTCAATCAAAATATAGTCTAGTCTTGAGTAACTGGACTTCTTCAACATAGGGCTCGACTTGAAGGCCGTGACCTTTTAGGTACATTGACAAACTCGTTTATAACTGTTTATACTCTTAGTGTATGTTAAAATCGACAATTCATGAAATGCATTGTAATGTTTACGTCTCTATTGATAACTGCAACGATGAATCGGATGAACTCAACTGCAGTACGTTGCTACGAGACGACGTAACGATATGCTTTGCAATAAACAGTGCGATGTGCATCATCACATGAAAATACAGTTCAGATGATATACCTTAACGTCTGTCTGAGTATTTGCAGTATTGCTAGTAACCCGCTTGCCAAAGACTAATTTCAGCCAAGACCCAAAATAATCGTCCACACACTGTTTTTTATGGTGTTTATTTCTAATAGGTGAATTAATTCAGAAATTGAATGATGCCAAATTTGATGGCACCCTTTATACAATTAAAATATCCAAGATGGCTTTCGTAACATTTTAATAGCAGTGGTGTGACTTCTACAGTAGCTAGGACAACCATTTGTCTGCCTATGACCAGGTTTTGTGGGTCAAGACATTTCCGACCTAAGTTTACGTATAATGTAAATTCAAATATGACATTAAAATTACAATAATTGTGTTTCCTATGACCGAATTTCGGGGCAGTCAATGAATCCATTTTTTGTCATTTTGTTTCTTAGGGAACAGGCAATATTTATTGGGGGGTTGAGACCGGTGCAAAATGGCATGGGACAGGTACTTTATTGTCACGACAAACCATGGGACGATACTTATTTTTCGATAGCTTGCCATGGGACGTACACTTTTTTAAAGTCAAATTCTTTCCCCCACAAAAAACTTTAAACAATTACAAATATTGAAGCAGTGATATTAGACCACAAAAGGCCCTCTTACCAAAAACATAGGCTTCTGGCGACTGTTTGCTGCAACTCTGCGGTACACTTTTATAGGGAATCCAGTTCGTGCTATATTAAAACGCGAGGATGATTAACGGGTTTTCGACCTAGTAATTGAACGCAAAACATCGACGTTTTGCGCGAAAACGCAACGCGAAAACCCGTTAATCATCGTCTGTTTTCGAGTAAATTCCCGTATATTTGTCTCGGCAAAATAATCTCTCGTCAATATCGTCCTGGGGCGAAAACGCGAGGTTTTAAATCTAACATTTTGTGTTTTCGACCTGCCAGATTTTATAGCAAACTGCGAAATTTTACTCGAAAACACGAAGATGATTAACAGGTTTTCGCGCAAAACGTCGAGTTTTCGCGTTTTCGCGTTCAATTACTAGGGCGAAAACCCGTTAAGCATCCTCGCGTTTTCGCGTTTTCGCGTTTTCGCCCCGAAAACACGAGGTACTAATATGGCACGAACAGTATTCCGTACTTTTACCATGAAATGAAGTATGCAGCAAAGTTCCAGCAAACAAATATGCAAATGAGGTTCTGGTGATGTTCACCGCAACTTTGCCGCAGACCTCATTTGCAGAGTAAAAGTGTGCGGCAACTTCTCAGCACACTTCACTTGCATAACACTTTCAGCTGTAATCTTCTGGCGATGTTTTGGCGATGTTGCTGCTACTTTGCCGCAGGCCTCATTTACATCGCAAACATTTTGCAGCAAACTTCATTTGCATAAAAGTTTTCTCTGCAATGTTCTTGTGATGTTTTTCAAAATAAATAATGGACTGAAATTATGAAATAAAACAATGGTAGAAACAAAAAATATAAAATATTTAGCTTGAAAACATTTTCTTTTTTACACTATTTAACATGGACTGCACTATATTTAAATAAATTGAGACGATTTAAATAAATCGACACTATTTAAATAAATGCTCTCGATTTAAAGTATATCCTTATGGTATAGATTATATCCTCACGATTTAACTAAATGGTTTTGATTTAAATAATTGTTTGTGAATTCAAAATAAATGGACCTTTGTTTTACTAAATGTGCAACAATTTAATTAAATTCGCTATATTTAAATAAATCGACACAATTTAAATAAACTGACCCTATTTAAGGATGTTGGCTGGGCAAGTTTTGACATCTTCAAGTCTAAACATTTTATTTTTTAAATCATAGTTTTATTTGACAACAGAATTGTTTATTTTTTTCCATTCTAGTAGATGTAGGATTTAAGATGGTAACATACCAAGTTTTAAGCAAATTTTTTGTTTTCATATTTTTTCCGTCATTTGTGATCATTTTTTGTTGTCAACAAAATAGAGGGTATGGGTAGCTCTGAGTAAAATTTATCATTTTGCTATAGAATAAATCAGATTTTTGTTTTTCAGTAGTGTACTACATATATAAAAGTAGATACTTAGCTAATTTTATTTTCGATCTCCGTGTCAATATTGTGTGTACAGTAGTTTACATTGAAAATGTCAAAATAACTCTAAAATGGGTGTAATTTAAAGGATTTTTAATAAAAAATCATTAGAAGCCTGGTGACCTCTATATTTTTTTACTTGTTTTGAAAGAAATGTCATAGGACCTTGACATATACAAGTTTTAAAAAAAATTGATCGTTAGAATATAATTTTTTATCTTGAATTAATTTTTCGGTAAAAACAAAAGTGGGTGGGGTACGGTCCGTATATGTTTGCTTTTTAAAGTAAAAAGACGAATGAGGATTACAATTGTTTTTGTATGATTTGAAAGATATGTATATATGCAATTGAAAATTATTTTTTGTTTTTCAATAAACTAAATGTTATGAAAACAGTTGTGAAAATGTTCAATGACTATATTTTTCCTCTTTTTATTGAAATTTTGAAGTTAGAATTAGGTGCCTTCTTCAATGACGTCTAGTGGGATAAAAAGTGTGGTGACCTAGCCTTTTTTGGATAATTTTGAATCTAAATTATACCAAAGAAGCTTTAAATATGAATTTAAAAAAAATCCCATCACTACGTCCTTTCCCAGCCATCCTCCTTAAATAAATCCTCACAAAATTAAAATCTGTCATTTCTGCATTACTCTCATTTTCATGGAGATGTCGAGCGCTGTCATTTAGCATTACTCCCATGTTTATGAAGATGTCGAACGCTGTCATTTTTGCATTACTCCCATTTTCATAGAGATGTCGAGCACTGTCATTTCTGCATTACTTCAGTTTTCATGGAGATATCGAGTACTGTAGAGCGATGCCACTTCTGCATTACTCTCATTTTCATGGAGATGTTGAACGCTGTCATTTCTGCATTACTCTAATTTTCATGGAGTTGTCGAGCGTTGTCATTTCTGCAGTTCTCACCTTTTCATGGAGATGTCGAGCACTGTAATTTCTACATTACTCCAAATGTCATTGAGATATTGGCGCTGTCACTTTTTCATGGAGATGTCGAGCGCTGTCATTTCTGCATTACTCTCATTTTCATGAAGATGTCGAGCACTGTTATTTCTACATTACTCCAAATGTCATTGAGATATCGGCGCTGTCACTTTTTCATGGAGATGTCGAGCGCTGTCATTTCTGCATTACTCTCATTTTCATGGAGATGTCGAGCACTGTTATTTCTGCATTACTCTCATTTTCATGGAGTTATCGAGTGTTGTCATTTCTGCATTACTCACATTTTCATGGAGATGTGGAGTGCAGTCGTTTTTGCATTACTCTCATTTTCATGGTGATGTCCAGCACTGTCATTTCTGCATTACTCACATTTTCATGGAGATGTGGAGTGCAGTCATTTCTGCATTACTGCCATTTTGATGAATATGTCGAATGCTATCATTTTTGCATTACTACCATTTTCATGGAGATGTCGAGCGCTGTCATTTCTGCATTACTCTCATGTTCATGGAGATGTTGAGCACTGTCATTTTTGCATTACTCTCATTTTTATGGAGATGTCGAGCGCTGTCATTTCTGCATTCCTCTCATTTTTATGAAGATGTCGAGCACTGTAATTATTGCATTACTCCAAATTTCATTGAGATTTCGGCGCTGTCACTTTTTCATGGAGATGTCGAGCCTGTCATTTTTGCATTACTCTCATTTTTATGGAGATGTTGAGCGCTGTCATTTCTGCATTACTCTCATTTTCATGGAGATGTCGAGCACTGTTATTTCTGCATTTCTCTCATTTTCATGGAGATATCAAGCGCTGTTGAGTACTGTCATTACTCTAATTTTCATGGAGTTGTCGAGTGTTGCCATTTCTGCATTACTCACATTTTCATGGAGATGTCGAATGCAGTCGTTTCTGCATTACTCCCATTTTTATGAAGATGTCGAACGCTGTGATTTTTGCATTACTTCCATTTTCATGGAGATGTCGAGCACTGTTATTTCTGCATTACTCCCATTTTCATGGAGATGTGGAGTGCAGTCATTTCTGCATTACTGCCATTTTGATGAAGATTTCGAATGCTGTCGTTTCTGCATTACTCACATTTTTATGAAGATGTCGAACGCTGTCATTTTTGCATTACTTCCATTTTCATGGAGATGTCGAGCACTGTCATTTCTGCATTACTCCCATTTTCATGGAGATATGGAATGCAGTCATTTCTGCATTACTGCTATTTTGATGAAAATGTCGAATGCTGTCATTTTTGCATTACTCCCATTTTCATGGAGGTGTCGAGCGCTGTCATTTCTGCATTACTCCCATTTTCATGGAGATGTTGAGCCCTGTCATTTCTGCATTACT
This sequence comes from Cyrtodaria siliqua, assembly GCA_037043455.1. Classification (NCBI taxonomy): domain Eukaryota; kingdom Metazoa; phylum Mollusca; class Bivalvia; order Adapedonta; family Hiatellidae; genus Cyrtodaria; species Cyrtodaria siliqua. Next base: position 158,311 of record JAWPHD010001604.1, read on the forward strand.
CCCATTTTCATGGAGATGTCGTGTGCTGTCATTTCTGCATTACTCCCATTTTCCTGGACATGTCACTAACTGTAGCAGTCCAATAGGCACCAATGGTGCCTGGAGGTGCCTGCATATCTTAGAATCAGCACCAGACCCTAGACAAACCAACACACACATCTACCTATTGAGGTCATCTGATCTATTTTTTTGCACTTGGGATACAAATTAATTTTTTCTGGTTTTAAATGTTAGAGTAATCATGGTGTTTGGTATTTAACAATGTTCTTGCAATGAACACAATTGTATAAATGTTTAAAAATAAGGTTTCACGAAACAAATTACACTTTGCTAAATTACTTGTTCAAGTGGTACGTCCTCTGACATAAAATACAAATTTCACTTTTAATAGTAGTACATGTAAGTAACTGGAAATAATAAAATTCCGTATAAAGTCTAAGTTTTGCGATGCTGTTTTGGCTAACAGAGTCTTCAGATACAGCAGATCAGAATGGAAAAGTTTGTCGTGATGTTCTGTGAAAAAAGAAATTACAAATCTGAATTTAAAAGATTGTGGTGATGTTACGGCGTGCAATAAAAAACAAATCGGATTGGTAAAATTTGTGGCAATGTTGTGGCGTACAAAAAAACATGCAAGTAAGTTTGTGGTGATGTTACGATGTACGTTGCAAATAATTAAATGTTTCTGGCGAATGTATAGCTTATTGGCGAGTTTGTGGCAGATTCGACAAAGATTACCATAATGTTTGCGGCAACACCACCGCTAGTGGCGAACATTAGCGAACAATTAAGAATTTTTATGGTGAACAAAATTGCTCGCTGCAAGCTTGCAGCAAACCTCATTTGGTAAGGAGGGTGCTTACCCAGCCAGCATGGCCATATCGGATAGATATCGGCAATTGGTAGGAATGTCGGCAGATCGGCCCGATGTCTATTCGTTATCTATCCGTTATCTGTCATAGACATCGGGCCGTTATGCAGACTTGCCGCTCTGTTACCGATATCTATCCTATATCGGTAACAGAGAGGCAAGGCCCGATGTCTATCCGTTATCTATCCGTTATCTGTATATAGGAAATATATCGGTCCAACATCGGTCCGATATAGGCTTGCTGACTGGGTTTGTGTGTTGTTTTTATGATTTGCTGAAAAGATATAGGTCAGATGTCGGCTAAATATTGGATATGCCGACGTCGGGCCGATGTAGAGCCGATTAATTCAATATTTTCCAATTTTTGATTTTTTTGTTTGTATGACATGCTAAATTGATTGTTCAATGCATTAATCTGAATGAATATAGCACATGTCTTCTAATGTCTATTATTATATCTCGGGCCAACGTCAGGCCGACGTAGTTTGTATCAATTGATACCATAATGGACCGCTGTCGGTCCAATATAACACGCCATAAAACCATAAAGGGAGGTAATGACATGTCATTTTGAATATTGTATATTCATTGTTACATGTGAACAGATATTCCTCGCAAATGTCCTTTATTTACATTGCAAAATGATGCTACCTACATTCACAAGAGTTTTATTTATTGCTAATGAATATTTTTCCAATCGAGCTAATTGAGATAAGCACCAACAAAAATATATGTATCAAGTAGTATATACATGTATAGTGAAAAAATGTCAGTATTCATTAAATCGATTTGATCAAAAAAAATCGGACAGAATTAAACACCCGATAATCTTGTATGTTGCGAAAACATATATTTTGGAATGGTAATCCGATGCTCTAGCTACATACTGTGCTAGCTGGATGGTGACACTAGAACGAATTTGATGTTTTTCTGACAGATGTCATTTTGATATTGGGCCCACTTCGGGTCGAAACTATATCAGATACATATCGGATAGATAACTAACCAATATTGGACCGATGATAGTTAGTAAACTAAAACGATATCTAGCCGATGTCTGACCGATGATGGATAGTAAACTAAAACGATATCTTACCGATATTGGACCGATGTGTAGCCGACAAGATATCGGTCCGACTTGAAGCCGATGGGCGCGCCGATCTTGGGCCGATATCGTTTGCGATACTGGTCCGATATAAAAAAAAATATCGGGCCGATGAAGGCCAGATATAGCATTGCTGGCTGGGTATGGACCAGGCAATATTTATCTGGGCATTGGGAATGGTGCAAAATGGCATGGGACAGGTACTTTTTTTGCCGCGACAAACCATGGGACGATACTTTTTTTTCATTTGCTTGCCATGGGACGTACAATGTTTTACATTACATTTTTATTTGCACCGGTCCCAACCCCCCGATTAATATTGCCTGGTCCCTTAGGGCTTCACTGTCTTACATTATGCAGGTGATGGCTGCATTAAACGCAAATATGATGATTTTTGACATCTCTTTCAGTTTCGGGTGAAGTAATTATTATTCATATTGAAAATTTGATACAGAAACTACGAGAGGTGTTCAACTTATATTTGAACACTTTTATTGTGTAACTGAATCAATTATCTTGAAATTCTCGCCGAATATGCTGATTGTTATGTCAAGTCTAATGATTCCTTCGATATGAAGCATTATGACATGCACTATTATGCACCTAATGTTGCTGCATCAGCATTTTTGAAAATGGGTAGAGAATGACATTTTGAAGCAGAAATAGTCAATTATAAAAATAACTGCAATACAAATTTTAACACAAATGCTTTTAAAATATGGTTAAAGGTTATAGTAATCCGATATGTCCATGCCTGAACGACGACAATCACTGAAAAAACAAACATCTTCAACAAAAGTTTTCATTTATAAGTTGAACACCTCTCGTATAGTTGTGTCAGATCTAACGAAGCTTGAACATTAGCTGCAATCGAGAATTGCGACAATTCAAGATCCAGAATTATGTGATTATTACATGTGGGTTCACCCTAAACTGTGAAATGATTTATGTTTCGTTTTCGGCCATACAAAGTGCAGGTAACCTGAGTTCATTATTGTCAAAGTGGAAAGCAAGGCACTAAGAACTATAATATAGTTTTGTACTTGTCTGACTTACTTGGAAAGTCAGACGGGATTTATTTTACTTTGTATTGAAAGTGTAACTCATATATCAAAGTTATACAACTTTATAAACGGTATTAACAATAAGTTGGATGAACATAAATGCACACAAAATGTCCAACCAAAGGGAACCTGCACTTGTAAGGGAAATATTGTACGTGCCTGACGAGGCAGCCGTTGTAGTTGCTAAAGCCTCGTGATTGTACAATTGCTCCTAAGGTGATATGACAATATTCACAGCTAGATCACATTTGCTAAATTGTTCATAGACAATGTGATGTCATTATATAAAACAAAATGATTAATATGTCATAACTAAACATGTTATTAACTAAATTAAACAATAAACCAGATGCAGTGAAGACAAGGAGAATAATGCCTACGTAATAAGTAACAATCCATGTCTAAGGGAACTGAGAGGCAGTAAATTATCACAAATTGTACATCTTCATGCAAATACTCATCAAAAACATACCACAATCCTTTGGGAGTAGAATCGTGATTTACCGGAAAACTTCAGAAAGCCAGGAAATCTGCGAGCCAGCTGCCCCAACCCTAATTGAAACCTAGCATTTTTATTTTTTATTTATTTATTTTTGTTTTGCGTAGGAGGGGAGGTAGGAAGAATCTACGCTCAGACCAGAAAGGCATCTTCTACCACCCTGACTTTCTTTAGCATTTCCAGTCCAAGCTGATTCTAAACGCACAAACTACTCAAACCGGTAGTAACTGCCCATCCGGATGTGTATACAATGTAATTTGAAACAAAGTTGAAAGGAACAACCAAAACTATTAATCGTAATGCTTAAATTGTCGTAAACGCAATAGTGAGACTTGAATGTGATATGCACAATTGACAAAAAGAAGCAGTGCTTACAAAGTTGCATAGTACTACGTACTAAATGTGTGTTGCTTTAGAATTTAGAGAGTTTAACATCAACATTACAACAGTTTGAAGGCAAAATAGTTATCCAAAACATATAAAGTAGTATGGCAAAACAGCATCTTATTAAAACTGAAACACAAGGACGTATCTAAGGGGAACATACCCCATGTTCCGCTAGTAGTCGTCGCATATTTACAATGCTATATAAGATCAACAAGTAGCCACAAGTTCATTATTGCCTACAACTCTTAAAAAATACTAAAAAACAAGTACGAAGTAAGTATGTACATGATGCATACGAGAAATAGACGAGTAAAATAATGATATACGTGATGTATATGAGAGAAACATACCTCATGTTCCCCCCGTACACACCATGCATAAAAATTTAAACTGAGAGAAAGAAAGGACGTATCTAAGAAGAACATACCCCATGTTCCGTCCATCCGTCCTCGCATAGTTACAAATGTAGCAACAACATCAATGCTACTCAAAAGGACAATTATATAGCAAATACTGCTATGGGTTTGCCTTAACTGATTCGCGCATGACTTTATGCTACGACAAACTTCAGCGTCGAAGTTTGCCATGATCGGCGATCCTTAAGTAAAGAACGTTACTCCAAACAAAACCTGGTGAAGCTAATGCTTCATCTCTAACTTACCATAGTGTTTTGAATAATTAGCAGGCTTCTATTACTCCAAATGTTTTACAATTTATATACCACGTTAAAAGTAGATATAAAAGTCGAACATTGTTACAAGAAATGTAACATTCAAGGACCTATTTTATTTATTTATTTATTTTTTTATTTTTATTTTTGTAGCATGTGCTTCAAATTGCTAAATGTTTAGTGATGTTCCAACATGCTTTCTACTATAGAACTAGAGACAGACTGTAACTACAAGCTCCATCATGAACTTTAGTTTGTTTTAGGTAGAAAGCATGTTTATAGTTACTCCAAACAATTGATGATTTCAAGTCGAAAACTATGTGAACTAAAACTTCACGAAACGAGTTTGTGCCATAAAGACATCATTTGGCTCCAGTGTTTTCAATTTGGCTCTGTTTTTTTTCATTTGGCGAAAGTAGTTGCGCATAGAAAAAATAAGCCAGTGCAAGCCCTGAATGTGTTAATGAGATGACGGGATTCGAATGTATTTCCTGTATGCGGTAGACTTCCATCGACCCAAGGCCATGATCTTTGTTTCTGATATTCCCGACATAATGGCTTGAGTGCAAGCACCAATTCGGAAAATATGAGGTTTGTAGGACTTTGCTGACATTTTTGAAAACGCGAGTACTTTGGAAAAGTTATTTGAAAACGAGGCTCTAATCAGGGGCGTGTTGTTCTACGGACAAGCAGTGGCCCGGCTTGTTTCCCTCTTATGCTCATATACTGTTTGAGGTGTTCAACAGGGCAGTACTTGCTATTTGAACTTGAAATAAAGATTTTAACAGGAATCGGGTTGCTTTTAGATTTAAAATGATGTAAAGTTATGCAAACGCAACTTTTTGTAATTTGAATATCTTTATACTGTTTGACAATGCACAGCGGGAAGGAAGGAGTTCACCTAATCGAAAAAATCTATGGAAAGCGGTAAGGAAAATAGCCTGGTACATAATGCAGTCATAAATGTAGAACATGTGTGTACATGCTTTAACCAATTTGCGAAGGTCAGGTAGGAGGATAGGTAAGCTTGAGTCTACTGATCTTGATCCTATTTTGCAACCCATTATCATTCTTTGAACTAAGAAATTCTGTGTAGAGTCTGGTTTGTTTGCTAGTTTGAGCATGAAAGCAATTGCAGATAAATGACTGTAAATAGTTGATGTTGCAAAAAACATGTTGTACAGAGAGGCAATAAAAAGCAGAATTGTAGAGACCGACGCAGGGCAAACTGTCTTCGGTGGGTTTTGTTGGTTGCAAAACCCCTCGAAGCGTTGCATATATCTGTTGTAAGCCTTCCTGGTTGAAATTGCAAGTGAGGAACTTATCATTTTGTGTTTTAGAGAAGTACTCCCTCTGGTGTTAAGTGCAGTCGCTTAGATATGTTGCGTGTTTATTTGCCTCTGTTATCTTTGTCAGAGGTGTCGGATTCTCACCGTTTTCCCTGTCACTGGGGTCCTCATTGGAAGCACTGTCCTCATCGTCGCTGGCATTGCCATCTGAATTTATTTATTTGTACTGACCCTTCGCCAGTGCCTAACGTATGTTGTCATCCGACGATGATGTGTCAGAGGACGAGGGTTGTATTGTGTCCTCAATTTGCCTCTTCTTGGCGGGTCCCTTGCCTTTGTCAGACAGTTCAGCGCGCCTTTTATGTGCGCTCTTGTGGAAGTGTACTGTGATGGGACGATATCCAGAGATGACATGAGGCATTCCCGCAGCTCTGAGTCATCCGCAATCCTCCTTGCCAGAAGGCGACCTAGCTTGTCGGACTGTGTTTCATTCCGAGGTATGCTGAAAAAGTATTGTAATCAACAGGAAATATAATCAACACTGAATTTCCCGGTTAAGGTGAAGCATAGAGCATGCCTTTCATAGGACGACAAGGAACTGTGACCCATCTGTCCATAAGGTGGCAATAGCTTAACGAATAATTGAATCCTAGTTCAAAATATAGGTATAAAATTATATATATATATATATATATTTTTTTTTTTTTTTTTTTTTTTTGGGCTTCACAACTAAGGCATCACAACCGGAAAAAGTTCCGAGCAATAGTCCATGCTTGTATGAAATTAAATTATATGTATTTAATATAATATTATACTATGTAGAACAATTACAATAGGTACATTGTTATTTGATATTACAGTACTGATCACTGTAAATGCGGACACAGCCACGTTATTTGGGACGTACATGTACGGTGTCTGTACGTAAATGTACGGTGTCTGGAACATTGACGTAATGTCTTGTTTGTTATGTTTTGGTATTGTAACTTAACGACTTCAACCAGTACACCGAAGTGTGACGTGCACGCAGTGACTATCCAATACTTTACCTGGATAGATGACCTGGTTCACCGTCCCCACTCCTAAAGCAATGTCACAGTGGACACTGTCCTATTTCATAAATGCAATTCATGGTGAGCACAACGTCCTACATGTAAGGTACTATTCAAGGTAGGCAAACTGTCCTACTTCTAAGATAATACTCAAGGTGGTAACCGCCTCAATCCTAAGGAGCATTTAAATCTGGCGCACTGTCCTGTATAGAAGATACTATTTAAAGAGGGCACACTGTCCCATGTATAAGGTACTTTTGGAAGAGGGCACACTGTCGAATGTATATGGTACTTTTGGAAGAGGGCACACTGTTCCATTATATGTCGTACTTTTGGAAAAGAGCACACTGTCCCATGTATATGGTACTTGGAAGAGGGCACACTGTTCCATGTATATGGTACTTTGGGAAGAGGGCACACTGTCCAATGTATATGGTACTTTTGGAAGAGGCACACTGTCCCGTGTATATGGTACTTTTGGAAGAGGGCACACTGTCCCGTGTATATGATACTTTTTGAAGAGAGCACACTGTCCCGTGTATATGGTACTGTTGGAAGAGGGCACACTGTCCCATGTATATGGTAGTTTTGGAAGAGGGCACACTGTCCCATGTATATGGTAGTTTTGGAAGAGGGCACACTGTCCCATGTATATGGTACTTTTGGAAGAGGGCACACTGTCCCATGTATATGGTACTTTTGGAAGAGGGCACACTGTCCCATGTCTATGGTACTTTTGGAAGAGGGCACACTGCCCCATGTATATGGTACTTTTGGAAGAGGGCACACTGTCCCATGTTTATGGTACTTTTGGAAGAGGGCACACTGTCCCATGTATATGGTACTTTTGGAAGAGGGCACACTGTCCCATGTATATGGTACTTTTGGAAGAGGGCACACTGTCCCATGTCTATGGTACTTTTGGAAGAGGGCACACTGCCCCATGTATATCGTACTGTTGGAAGAGGGCACACTGTACCATGTACTGTCCCATGTATATGGTACATTTGGAAGAGGGCACACTGCCCCGTGTGTATGGTACTTTTGGAAGAGGTCACACTGTCCCATGTATATGGTACTTTGGAAGAGGGTACACTGTCCCAAGTATATGGTACTTTTGGAAGAGGGCACACTGTCCCATGTATATGGTATTTTTGGAAGAGGGCACACTGTCCCATGTATATGGTACTGTTGGAAGAGGGCACACTGTCCCATGTATATGGTACTTTTTAAAGAGGGCACACTGTCCCATGTACAAGGTACGATTTAAAGTGAGCACACTGTCTCACTGGCGATATCTGATACAATGCTACGAGGAACAGTTTTATTTGTTCCAACCGTAGTCTACAATGATATTAGAGGTAATATTATACATCCGGCACACTGTTCCAATTAGAGATCACTGTCTTGAAAAGGAATAATATCATAAGAACGCATCATAAGAACGCACAAGCGCTATAATGCATATCTGACGATTGTTATGATCACTGTCTTGAAATAAAGTAATATGTTAAGCAAATGTGAAGAAGGAGGCACACGCGCTTTAATGCATATTGGACGATTGGTATGAAAATGTATAGTAATATGTAGATACAACTATATGTTGTCGCATATTGGGCAATATAAATGATGTAAGTAAAGTAACTAAACACTGACCTATGTGGATATGGTATGTTTATACCAATGACCTGGACGTCAGCGTAACATACACGAATTTCAAGTACTGTTTAGTCTACTGCACCTGGTGAACTACTGTGTGACTATATCTCAAAAACAAAATAAATGAAGAAATTATAGAGAAGCATATAATTAGTCATAATTAAATGGCTAGGACATTATGATGTATATATATAGACAATTACATATACATTACACATATTCAATATTCAACTCACTTCGTGTCACAGCATATCGTGTAAAACAACAATTGATTAGATTCCATACTAACTGGACCGAGCAACTAAAATATCTTGGGAAACGCGTTAATGTGAAATATATAATTCTGAGATACAACTTCACTTATTAGTTAGAAGTGGATAATTTTAACCTTTTCTTCGCAGAAAGGATGACTCCCCTGACTGATCTGAAATAGTAACGCATGCCAGAAGGTTCCTTGTTGTGTACACCATCAAAATGAATAAATTTTGCCAGGAAACGAGAAGAGAAGTTTCTCCCAGAGTGAAACCAGAAGTGTATACAATTACTGGTTTACAGAGCTTCCTAAAACAGCGGATTTGTCAAGGCGTCCACGGTCGTTATAAAATCTTCACATCTACAGCGTGGAAGGATTTCTGAAATTAAAACAATTTCCGCTCCCTCTTCAATGCATTTCTTTGCAAGGGAGCAGATAGATGTCACTAATGTCTCTGGATATACAACCGGCTACAGAGGTCATTGCTACCAATATCTAAAAAAAACTATTTTGGAATGTAAAAAGACCGGTATACTATCACGTTTATTCCACACGCTCTTAGGCAAATGTTGGTCGGATATCACAGTACCCCCAATTCCCAGCCAGTGTACCTTTAACCGATCATTCAAATTAAGGTTTTGTAACCCCAGTGGTGTAGTCCAATTAGATAAACGTTGAATGAACGAATGGCCTATTAATAACACATTCATGTTCAATTAGTCATGCATACACACTGGGTGATGGCTAACACAGTGCGAACCGCTGTGCTATAATTAGCCAATTAGCCGCGTTAAGCCGCTGTCTGAGATAATTCTAAAATTAGACCAATTGTGAAAAGTTATTTACAAAGTGCTAATAAGTCTGAGGAAGTGTACATATGATAAAAAGGTATACTAGTATCCCCAATTAGAACCAACTAATTCAAACGCCCTAATTTGTAGCTTAGTGTTACCATACTGTTTGAATATATATACTGCTAATACTGTATAATTTATGTATACGTTCTTTTGTCTGGCGAACACAAGCTCGTATACTTCGCATAAATACTCGATAAATCGATTAGTTTGTGTAGAACCAGGTAATACCTTCAATCGAAGACGATGTAAGGCGTAATATGCAACTAGTTCAAGAATGAAATAGATTAACAATAATGCAATATAGAGTAAAATGCAGGAAGAAAAAGGGTTGACAGACCTGACTCTCTCGCAGAAAAATGGCGTCTGTCTTCAATACCTCCCTAGAGGGATATCCATGACAAGGGATATTGGTCCCCGAATTGGTGATTGGCCAGCTTCACAGACATTAAGAGTGCATAATCGTCTGCTTAGCCTTGTCAGAGTACTGAGAGTACCAAACGCCCCGGCTCTCTGTCAAAACATAAATCCGTTTTCCTTATTTCAACAGAAAACCCTATTTTATTCACCGAACTGAGGTTATGCATAAGCTAGGGACTTTTATTAGATGTGTAAGTGTATTGATTTCAAATAGTTGATTTAACAAATAATACATGCTACTTTTGGAGGCGCAGCTCGTACCACGACTGTTTTTACATACGGGCATAACATTGACAAAGTGACGTGTGGCTGCCAAGATTTAATTATATCATCATTGCATACATAATAGGCAAACATGTAGGTATAAAAGTCGAACGGAAAATAAAACGTTCGCAGAAAACAGTCAACTAGAGACGCGCATTAAAACAAAAACTGGAGACACACATTAAAACACACTGCAATTACAATGTTGATAGAATCAAGGCATATGACCACACAAACAATCGCGTTGACAAAAGGGCTACCGCGATGGAAACCCTTATAAACTCTGAAATGAAAGTTTTAATACGCACAACGTTATATTTCTAATTATTTGCTGATTTGTACCCTCGGTGGCATGATATATTCAGCTGGCTATAAACGTGTACTAAGGGTTATATATCAACTTCTATGTTTGCAGATGTGCCCACTTGGCATTTTTCATAAATGACTCTGACGGGGGTTACATGTTTTGCCGGTTTTGACTCTGAGAGAATGCGAAGATTATCGTACCCCTGATAATGACGTACTTAATTTAAATGGCAGTATATCTAAATAACATTCATATTTGAATACAGTTTTGAAATGTTTATTTAACACTAAAACTCGATTATATTCAATGTCACTATACCACTTTTGTACAAAACAATTACTTTTTGTTTGAATAATACATGAAAATGTTCCAAATTAATACTGTGAAGCTCATTACATACATAGGTAAGTCCAAATCATTTAAAAGGCTCTTAACTTGGCATTACTTGCCCAATTGTACAGTCTCTCACAATCTCTCAATGATTTTTCATACATAGTAGATATTAATATATTATCCGTATTTACAACATGTATAACTTTACTACAATACTTAATTATTTTAACATATCGTGATACATACAAGGGATACCTACCTAACTCCTAATTTACTCCTGCAGTACTAGCTGACGTTTCAACCCAAATTTACAAAACTTTAAATGTATTCCTTCAATTTCCGTTGACTTTGTAAAGCCCCAAAGCTCTGCTCCATAATTTAGAATAGCACCCATAAATGCATCAAATGGTTGACAACATGTTTTAGGTTCGACATTATACCTGTTTATATTTGCGGTTAGGACATTTAACTCCTTTAAACGCTTCCCTGAATGTGTTTCCTGATTTAGATTAAATGTCCCAGTATAATTAATATACTTTTAAATTATCTAAACGAGATTGTAATTCATTCGGTGTTTCTCCTATTAAAACCATATCGTCTGCATATAGCAATACTATTACCTGATTTTATTTATACTAAGACCAGATGTATTACTATCCTGTAAACAGAATTCAAGGTATTCCATAAACAGAGAAAAGAATATCGGTATGATTACCTCCCCTTGTCTAAGACCAATTGAGCATTCGAAAATCTCTGAGAATGAATTACAGCTTCGCATACGCGATTTAACTTTACTGTACATATCTTTTAACATGTTACCGTTTTTTCCCAAGTTTAAATAATTTAAATTAAAGTGCGTTTCTATATATGCTATCATATGCCTTTTTTAAATCTACAAAGGAACAGTAGAGTCGTTTGCCTTCATTAAAAAACTTATGTATAACGGACTATAATATAAAGATAGCATCAACTGTGGAACGACCTGCTCTGAAGACAAATTGCGCGTCCGACAATATACAATTCTCTTCACACCACCGGCTTATCTTTTTGTTAAAGCTACACAGTCTCTATATCAATCAATTTCTTCTTTGTAGGCGTGTCTTTATTTGTAACTTCGTGTTCATCAGCACATATCAAAATCGTGTAACGAGCAAATATAAAGCAGGACATTATTTATTGTATAGACATCGACCAGTAAACATCGTACCTGTACACAGGTAACATTATGATTTACAGAAGAAAATGTTTTTGCCTCTTTCGGGACTCGAACACACGACCTTCTGATTTCAAGTCAGGTGCTGTATATACTAACTACCATTCATTAAGAGGCAGCTCAATATGAATCATTAAATATATAGTCCATGTTGTCGCACGTGTAAATTACCATTGCATGGTGTAATACTATATGTTATCTATATGAAACTAATATTCCGCCTCAAAACAACAATATTTTGACGAATTTTTGTGATATATACATTTTAAATACTGTAGGTCCGGTATTACTCGCGAGGGTTTTATTTTCGCTAATATTTACCAATCACAGTCTCGCGAATTCAAGAACTCGCGGATAATAAACTCAACCGAGTATCCGAAAACACAATTTTCCGAAATTAGGTAGATTGAAATAATCACACACTCGGTAAATATATATGTTCGTAGTTGTACAAGCAAGAAAGGTTTTCTTTTACAGTGGTTAACCAATACTTTCTTATTCGTTTACATTTGATTTAAAGTAGAAATTATGGTCATATTTGTAAAACCCTTTTTGGAATTATTAATTTTAATAAACATATTGAATCGAGGCTATTGATTAAGTTTAAAGTGCAATGTCTAGATTTCATAAATACGCATTTTATTTTCTGCTTACTGGTAATTATATTTGTTAAACATCAGTCAACGAAAAAGCGTTACAAATCATGTTCAATACAATCAATAAAACCTTTAGAATTAGTGTTCACACATTGTATCATTTAGTATAATTGATGTACCTTCCTGCTATAAACAGGACCGATAGCGGAAGTAGTCCGAATTAACGTATTAAGGGTGAACTCTTAGTATCAGGGAAAACAGAATGAAATAAACAAAAATCTACAATAAACAGCAAAGAAATAGATTATTTGTAAGAAAATATGATTATTTACATTTTGATTCGACGCGAATTCATGAACACGCGAATAAATCAGAGACCCAGTGATTCGAGAACTTAAGATGACGTGGATATAATGTGATCTACATTATTGAGTTCTGTTCAACCCGGGGCTAGAGGGCGTGAACGGTAGCAAGCATTTTTCACCACCGTTCAATAACAGTCTCAATCAAATAAGTTACACTCATGGAATTGCATTTTGAAACATTGAATTCCATTAACCAGACCTTCTCCCAAGGAGCGAGTTTATCAAGGTCTACCTGTAAGATCTCACATTCTCTCTGGGAGTCAATGTTTCTATACAATACACAGTCGTCGGTAAATAGTCGGACGTTTGACCTAATATTGTCGGGTGGATCGTTGATAAAAAGAAGAAAGAGGACCGGTCCTTAGACCGAGCCCTGGGGGATACCGGACAACACATCAACATGGTCAGAAGCAGCTCCGTCGAGGATAACCTGCTGTGTGCGTCCTTGTAACCAATAGGCTGGGACCCAACTTCTCATATCGTGCAAAAAAACACTTTTGGTTTACCCGGAAAGATATACTCGTGATTTTTTGCATATCAATAGCAGAAACTGTACTCTATACGAAACCACTGTATGGATTAATGGTATTCTTTGCATTTCGTAACACCAACGCATTTTCTACGGAAGCCCATAAGTGATAAGAAAATATTGATATTCAAAGAAAAAATGTGTACAAGTTTATATTTTAGCGATATGATTTTGTTTTGTACATCAATTAGACATAAGCACGCCTAATTATATTCTGTTTATGCCGAATGCAATTTTCAATTATTTATTTTTTAAATCAAAAGCGGTTTAAGTATTGAAGACGGCGGGCAGATGGGTGGAGGGAGGGACGGGCATCCACCTTTTGGCTAAAGCTTTCATGCACGTTGTTAATAACTTCTGTAAATTGTATTCGGTTTAAACCAACTTTACTGTGAAGCGTTATATTATTAAGATGTCACTTTCTTACGAGCAAGGCCGATTTTCTCCTTTTCAGAATAGAGTTATGACCCCTGAGTTACTTAACAAAAATGTACATTTTGGGTAAAGCTTAGGTGCAAGGTTTTGATAACTTCTTTATCTTATTTTGGATTTTAACTAAACTTGCTGTGAAGCCTTATATCAAACAGACATCACTTCCTTACGATCAATGTGTACCTTTGCCTTTTCTAAATAGAGTTATGGCTCCTGATTATCTACGAAAATACATTTTTGTGTAGAGTTTATGTTAATTAATCAAGTTTTGTTGAAAATTAAACAACATTTTGGGTGCAAATTGTATATACAAATAGGATACCAGTATATGTTAATAATATTTATGATACATCAAATTGTTTTGCCATTTTGGAATAGAGGTATGGCCCTTAATTTACTTAGAAAATATGGTTATTGCAACAACTATCTTTAATTGTGTAGGGTTTAAACCATATCGATTAGTGTGAAATCTTAATAACATTAACATACTGGCAGCTATTTAGAATCCGTTCGATGGTAGCTTTTAGATTTCTTAATACAGTTATGGACCTTTAATTTACCTTGAAAATAGAATAGTATTACTACAATTACTGTCTTATCAAATTGTAAACTTCCAAATTGGTTCACTATTTTGTCACAGACGTTTGATTGTATTTATCAGAAAAATAACGAGGTTTTTAATGACAAGTTTCGTTGGTAGGCGATTGAGCGACGTCATTGTTTGGGTTTGACGTCTGACAGAGTTTCTCCAAGACATCTTGAATATTATCTAAATGATTTATTTCAAATTTGCACGTTTGTTACAAATGATCATTAACTGTCCAACCAACATTGGTGTTTTTGTGACCTTGAGTTTCAATTCTAGGTTCTGACTGATTGAACAGGCAACTTCTGGTTAAGAAGTTTGTCAACGTTTCTCAACTTGAATATTTTCCTACGGTTTGTATCGCCTTGATCCATAGGACGCAATGTATTAAATAGTGTAATAGAATCATGTTTACAGTTTAAAACTATAAGTATCACTAAATGTGATCCATATCCTATTTCGAGTCAGAAACAAATTATGGTATAAAAGTCGAGAAGGAAATATAACATTCACAGAACACAGTCAATCAACCAAACACACGTATTTGAAACAAACATCAATCACAAGGATAGAAAAGAGCAAAAGTATGCGAAATGGCAAACTCAAACGGTTGAAATATGGGTACCTCCTTGGAATGGTCAGTGACAATATGGGAACCCCCTTGGAATGGTCAGTGACATAAAGGCTGCTGGGGTTAAACCAGGTTCTAGAGTGCACCATACCTCACTCTTACCCTATTT
The DNA here is from genome assembly GCA_037043455.1 of Cyrtodaria siliqua. Taxonomy (NCBI): domain Eukaryota; kingdom Metazoa; phylum Mollusca; class Bivalvia; order Adapedonta; family Hiatellidae; genus Cyrtodaria; species Cyrtodaria siliqua. The sequence continues at coordinate 173,799 of JAWPHD010001604.1, forward strand.
TCATTCCAATAAAATTCGACCAGCCAGGCTATAACCCCTTACAAACTAGGAAGTATGAATAGCAATTAGTAGGCAATATACGTATAACACAAAATGATCATGTATATATGAATAGAAATTCCCAGAAAGCCACAAAGCAAATACTTGTCAGAAGCCAGGTCAAAAATGAATGATGACGATAAGACAATATTAAATAAAAAATTAGGCCTATTTAGGTAGAAGCGCATGCATTCATTACGATATATAGGATAGAGATAGAAAGCAGAAGAAGGCCCTTTACTATATACATATACTATAACTATATTCTCTCTATCCTTCTATATTATATATCGTAATAAATGCCTGTGAGTAGAAGTCATCATAGGGTTCAAAATATGTCGGGTCATCGCAACATTAATTGTAAAGCATTGTGCCGAACTGTAAATGGGTCAACATCTAAACATGCAGTGCATTGCATAATGATAGGGTCATATCCTATTTTGTTATGTTTGTTAACAAGTTATAGAGATTGTAGGAATGTGATAATGACCAATAATCTTAAAAGGTCTGTACATATAGTCACCACAGTATTCACGTTGTGACAGACCTTGTAGCAGAAGTGTTCTGACAATACTTTAAGTAAATCAGGGTTATGATAATAAACCTTTGCAAAGGTGTGTCCGGATATAAAACTCAATGAAGCACTATTAAAGCTGGAGTAGATGAAAAGCAAAACAAACTTCCAACTATGTACGGGATTCCTAATTCACTAAAACAGCGTAATAAAGCACACTTTCTTCCTATTTCTATGTCTGCACCACTACATACATCTCCAAAGGTATAACGTCCTGTCTTACTGCCGCTGTAGATCACGTAACACAATATTGTGCTAAAGCTTATGCTAACTTTTGGATTAATATATTTTGGTCGTTATTACTTTCTTGAAAAAGTATGCAGTAAACGTCACGCAAACCTTTTCAAATATAAGCTTATTGCTCTTATTCAATATTTATTTTAGTGAATAAACACTAATGTTTGCTCAGCATTATACTGCGGTAGAATAAAATGTATTCCTTGGCATATCACTCCGCCATTAAAACAATCAAAATGGACTCTACCATTGTGTTTTCCATAGGGTTGCATTATAGCGTTTGTTCTTACCATCACTTTCTAAAATTTCATAGCTCTAAACAGCCTACCTAAAATTAAAATACTAACCTAACCTAAATTCATCAAAAATGTCCAAAGTAAGAGGAGTTCCCTTCGATTGTTTACCACTCAGCATCACCCCATGGCATTAGTGGTGTCAGGTCGCGGAGATGATTTCTGATAACCATTTTGATATTTTAGCTATGGTCATGTGACCAATTATGACGTAATCGCAGACTATTTTCTAAGACGTTGACAGAGTCACATAGTGATCCTGTTAAAGATTGGGTAATGATCACTGTTAAAAGCTTATCAAAGGAGGTTGTCACCTTAATTTTTTGAAACGCAATGCATGTTTAGTGGTTGACCCATTTACAGTTCACCGCTTTGCTTTCCACTTGATTGTGCGATCGCCGGAAAGATTGTGGACCTAAATCCAGAAAGGACGTTAACGTTCGATGGTTGTCTTTAAAATTGTCTAGTCGTGCCCTTAACAGTGTCGAAATTGAAAAGATCTCTCTTGTCATAGAGTTGGCTTATTATTTCTCAGTTTCAATCGCGAGATGTAAATCGAGTAAAGAAAATATAGCAACTATGAGAAATATTAGCTTTTTTGAGGTGAAGTTCTTTGGAAAGAAAGTATATGTAGTAAAGAAAAGAAAGGGTTGTAATTGTCCAAAATATCATCCATATACAAAGAGCTATAATAAAAGGCTTCGATTACATCTGCCTAAGCGTATCTGGTAAAAGACTAAAAATGAAACCTCTAACATAACAAAACAAAAATAAATCTACAACAAGAGTTGCACATTTCGTTCTCATTTGGGATTCCAACAATTTGTCTATAAACAGAAGTGTCATACTTAACTAGTTCCATATGTGTAAAGAATATTATCTTATATGAATATAAATGCTTCGGAAACAACTACGTAACAAGTCCACATGGAGTAATTGTCCAAAACCCTTCAACTAAATATTAGTGAGACACAGAACTCGTTTACTGAAGTTGCCGTGTACTCAGTCTGACATTTAAATATTTGCAAACATCAAGGTCGATAACTTTGTAAACCACTCCTCAATTGTTCTCATTGTCAAACAAAACCGAGACCTTAATAATATTACCCCAAAAAGCATGGAACATCAAATGCTATGTATTACAATCATCGTGAAAACAATCACGCTCCTTAGTCAGATATCCTCCTTTTTCAATTAGAATATTACACGGTAATAGATGATATTTCAAAGGAAAGTAGGAAACAATCAGACGATCGAATTTTTCGTCAATTTAGAGAAATAACTTGATACTCGTCTAACCTGTCTGAAATCCGTTTGATATAAAGTTACACGCCAAACTGTGTGAAAATCGAAACCAATTTATTTAATGTATTGTGTACGAAAACTGAAATTTGCATTTTCGCAATAATCAAGAGCAATAACTCAGTAAGGCAGGTGTCAATTCTGCTCATTGTCATCTTGTCAAAGTTCAAATTCATATAAAGTCTCACACTAAATAATGTGAAGATCGGAATCCGTTTACTAAAGTAATTTGTGTACTCAAGCTAAAATGTCCTATTCTTTCAATAACCAAGGGTAATAACACTTTAAAGAAAGTGTCAGTTTTACTCAGTATTGAACTTGTCAAAGGCCTTGTAGGTATAAGGCCTTACACCATACAACATTTAGTGGAAATCGGAAACCGTTTACTGCAGTTATTGTGAACACAAGAAATTCGCATTATCCCTGGCACAGGACAAAACAAAATTCATAAAAGGTCTATAACTCTTGTTAAAATTAGTAAAGTGTAACATAATCAGGTCTTGATTCCGTAGTTTGATATTTCATATACAAATATAGGTTTCAAATATTGGAACTGTATTTGCCTAAAAGGACGTGTGCAAATTTCTTTATTTTCCTTTGAATGTTTGTTGAGCGATTTTTATATATTGGCTTGGTACGAATGGGTTACCGTAGAAATCGCGATGCTGTTACGAAATGCAAAGTATGCCAGAAGTCCATACAGTGGTTTCATATGTACAAGATCCCCATCTGTTAATATTTAAAAAATCAGGAGTATATCTTTCCGGGTAAACGTTTTCGTTTTTTTCAGGCTTGGGTCCCCGCCTACAAGCAGAGATCTATCGATTTGTAGATTCCCTTAAGCTGTAGTAGTCCATTTTGTATGAAAGACGTCTATGGGGGACCATGATGATAAGATCAGTTTTTTATTTATTTTTATTTCTAGTTCCATCAAGATTTTATAGTATGTCTAAAACAAACGGAAAAGTTGCGTGTCGCATGACCTATGGCTTCTGAGCCCATGCTGAGAGTCCACAAGAATAGTGTGTGTCATCAAGTGTCTAAGTATGTTGCTAACAAAGATGTGTTCACGAGTTTTGCAACATATGCAGGTCAAGGACACAGGTCTATAGTTAGCAGGATCATACTTTCCCCCGTTTTTGAAGATGGGTGCTACATTGGCCAGGCGCCAATCGTCAGAATCTGTTCATTCATGGATTGACTGATTAAATATTGAAGTCAGGATGCTGGAAATGTTTTTGCTTCATTCTTTCAATACTCGTGCATTTAAATTGACGGGTCCTTTGGTTTTATGTATGTTTAATTTATGCAACATCTTTATGACATCCTTTGAATCTACGGTGATTTCACTCATAGAGGGGTGGCAACTTTGACCTTTATATATTGGAGGGATATCAGTTTCTCGGGTGAAAACAGATTGAAACTGACGGTTAAAATGTTAGCCTTATTTTCAGGATGCCGTTTTCTCTTAAAGCAACAATCCCTAGTGAATATTCACAAATGAGCAGAATTTCTTCGGTTTGTCGTTCCTAGATTGTCCGTCATTGTCTTTGTCTGAAAGCGTAAAGATACCAGATATGTAACGCCAGTATGCATACCTAATGCTATTTTGTACCAGTGCTCTAACTTTCTTATAGTGTTCTTTAGTGTTTGGATAATTTGACTTTTGAGCACGGCAATAGAGTGTTTGTCTCTTCCGTATTTAACCTTTGTAGTGGTTTATCAATCCATGGGTAACCGACAACTTTGGCTTATAAACCTGTCAATAGCAGTCATTAGTTTGTCTCTACAATCGGTCCACAAGTCGTCTACTGATATTTTATCAAGATTCCTTGATTGAAATGTTTCACTATATTGCTTCATGTGGTCTCTGAGTCCGTTCATGTCTGCCCTATTATAAAAAAATATATTTCGTGGGGTCTGCCTAACGCGCTTAGCTTTAATGTCGTATTCAATGTGGATAATATCATGGTCGGACTTGCCTAGTGGGGGCATGCCTTGTATTCTATTTACTGGGGTCGGGATATTTGTCAGGAGTATTTCAAGTGTCCGTTCCTGTCTGGTGGGGATATTAACAACCTGTGTTAGACAGTGTTCCAAGGCAATATCCACAATATGTTTCTGAGTGTGACCTTTTGATACCCCGGAAGGAACATTCATATTAGACCAGTCCACATCCCCGCAGTTAAAGTCACCGCCAATGAGGACCTGGGCATATTTTATGGACATAATTCGTTTAAGGGATTCATTTAATTGGTCAAGATAGGTAGGGTCGACCTTGTCCGGGGGTCTGTAGAAAGAACAAAGGTAAAGGGTTTTACAGCCTACTATTTCTAACTCAAGTCATCTCACATTGTGTGATCAGCTCCGGAGTTTCTACACAAAGCAGATCTCTTTTAATAGCCATGGGCATCCCCTACTCTATCCTTTCTGATGGTTTCATAGTCATCCGGGAATATTTATGAGTTTGGTGTATCAGGGGATAGACATGACTCGTTACCAAAAATGATATCAGACTTTGCTGAGTCAATTACAGTTAGTAACTATGCCTTTTTGTTTTTGACTGATTGGCAGTTTATAAGGAGCTGCATAAGGGGGCGGTTCAGCTCCGCCTTACGTTTTTTTTGGGCTTGGGCTTGGATCGGGAAATTGGGGATGATGTAGCTGTCGGAGTACCAAGACAATTAGGTAAGGCACTGTCTGGCATTGCAAGGGACCCGAACCTATTGCGATCTTTGTAATAGTAACAAATCCAATACAGACCCTACTGTCTTTCAAAGCAAATTTAATGAAATTAAATCGAAATACAGTAATTTTCAACTTATATACACAGATGGTTCTAAAGATGGAGATAAGGTAGCTGCGGCAGCTGTTGTTCATAAACAAAACATTAAGAGCCGCCTGCCTGACAAGGCCTCTATCTTTTCATCTGAACTTAAGGCAACTGAACTTGCATTAAATTATATTCAGGAATCTGATGATGACAATTTTGTAATCTTTTCTGATTCCCTTTTATCTCTTCAAGCAATGGTTAATATAAAACATGATAACCCAGTTGTGCTTCAGCTTTTAGACAAGTACAATTCTCTTATAGTTGATTATGTTATTATTTTCTGCTGGCTTCCAAGCCATGTCGGAATACGTGGAAATGATAGAGCTGATAGTGCTGCTAAAGCAGCATTAGGTTTACATAAAGCTAATGCTAAATTATCTTATACTGATTTTAAAAGTTGTATTAATACATTTATTCATAACTCTTGGCAAGCCGCTTGAGACTTGTCAGTTAACAATAAACTCCATTCAATTAAACCGTTACTTGGAGAATGGCGTTCTTCTAGTTGACCCATTCGTCGAGAAGAAGTTGTCCTAGCGCGGTGCAGGATAGGGCATACACGTTATACCCATTCATATTTATTACAAGCTGAGCAATTACCAGAATGTATACAATGCTTTGCACCGTTAACGGTCTAACACATCTTGTTGGAATGTGTAGACTTTGATCCTATGCGTCAAAGGTACTACAATGTTAATATTATGAAAGAGTTATTTGATACTAAAGATTTTTGTGTTGTTTTAGATTTCCTAAAGAAATCAGATATAATGTGTTCTTATATATATTTACTTGTTTATATACCCGTTGACGGGCATTTGTTAGTTTGTATTACTACCATATCATCCCTTATTTTTGATAGTTTTATCTTTATATATTTACATTCATTTTTAATTGCTACTTAATTTCTTCATCTTTCATCGTTTTTTGCGCACAATATGACCTATTTATGTGTCGACTTGCCCTAAAACACACTTCATTCATTCATTCATTCATTGAAAACTATTGCTCAGATATATCAGTCGTCTCAAGAAAATATTCATTAAGCTTACAGTCCTGCAAACGCTTTGTTTCGTTGAAATAATGTAACTACTGACAATACCTAGGATATAGTTATCTGCCTATCCAACTCGTCAAAGTTACAATCTGCCTCATTAAAATCGTGGTTAGTGCAAACATATTCAGCTTCAACATTGTGAATCACTGTTGTATCGCTTGATACCTCAGTCAAGTACTTAAGCAATGCGTCCAAACTAATACTCTCTGTACTACTTTTTTCTTTCGGCCAACAGTTTCCAAAAATCTTTCGGTTTTGCATTTTTTTGATTTTCAATTCAATACCACGCATTTTCAATAACTCATACTTGCGTCGTTTTCCTTATTAAGTCTATATATATTTTCTTCTTAACCTGTAATTCAATTCGATTTTCACTCGGTCAACATCAAACCAAACGACTTTTTTATCAGTTGTGTCGGAAAAACATATACTCCCTAGTTACATTACAATAGTTTTCGAAAATAACGGATACGTTTTATTTAAACATACGGAAGCAGATTTAATGTCACAATGACACAGACACAATAACGCGAGGTGTTAAAGCAGAAATTGGTCCTAAATCAACAAATCCGCTTTTGATATGTTTTTAAGTATTAAATATCATTATACATACGATTATTACTATGCCATTGATGTATGTTCAGTAAAAATATGTTTTTAAAGATAAAAATCGAACAGGCGAACAGGCATTGCTAAAATATCGAAAAAAATCTAAGGGGAAAAACTCTTGCGCGAATTACCGGAAGTGACGTCATTGGGAACAAACTATTTTTTGTTTACATTGGGACTGAACGCAAAACAGTATAACTTGTGTGAAAATGCGAGAATTAAGCGATCATGATACCGAGTCAGAGGAAATGCCCGTGATAAGACGGTTACACAATGTGCAACCTTACGATTTTGAGCCAGAGTACGTGTCTGAGGACGAAAATACATCGGATTCATCAACTGATGATGAAGTCGAACGCGGTGCAAATGAAGAGCTTGTAAAGACTATCGTGTCATGTCATTTGTTACGTTCAGCGGTTCATTACACTATTCACTAATCTAACAAAATAGTGTCTTTATACACTGACAGCAACAACAAACAAAAAACAACGTAAACATTGTTTTCATCGAAATCTGACAGTAAGTCACCCGCAACACTGCAATATCTTGGTACATACACAATAACCGCGAAATGTAGTATATTCCGAATGAATGGACCTGGTCTAAATACGAGCGTCAGATTTTTTTTGCCGATAAGTAGACATGGAACAAATATATTTATTAGATATTATCCATAACTGATAAAAAATTAATGAAAACAATAATAAATGAAACAGCATATAAGTTCTATAGTATTATATATTTGCCATAAGTCGCCATTAACACCAAACACTCTAGGAGCGGTGTTTGTAATATGACACGCTCTCTAGATCTCCACTGCCCCCAAATATCAATACAGACTAATCAAATACTGCGGTGCACTATTGAAGTACAGCCTAATTAGGGTACATACTTCGGTATATCACAAAAGCACGCACCATTTAGGGAAACCTAGTTTTATGATATATTTCCTGTTTATTGCAATTACATGAGCGGTGTAATACCGCCGAGGGCAGACGCGTATTGCACAAGACGGATATATCACATGATATGCGAGCTCTAATTGTCGCGCACAAAGACAGAAAAAATACTATGATTTAAATAATATAGCCAAATGTATTATGAGCACGATATAGACAGTTAGTAAGTATACTTACTCATGTATACTTACTCCTGATATACAGATCGAAAACAGACCAAACATATGCAATTACCATAATATAAAGTATATTATTCTGTTATCTTTGTTTTACTTATTGCACGAGCTAAGAGGCGTTATTGTTGTTGTTTTGCCATAAAACATTACTAAATTAATATAAAAGCTAGTAATATCATTAATATTCTGCCTTGTAATAGATATCCATGAAACATTTTTTTTTTTTTTTCAAATCCATAGACCTATATATGTTGATAATATATATTTATAACACTATTGGCAGAAGGGGTTTATAATTTAAAATTATTAAAATTAAAATTTGGGAACAAAGACACAGTGTTTATTTCACCGGATTCATTTAAATTTATATGCTGAACGTTCTTAGCAATATTTTAAAAAATGACGGCTACATATTATTAGCGCCGTCAACTCTTCATTGATTCACGTAAAGACGCATGCTTCTAATTCAACAGCTAAACATTCACGGTGTATATAAAGATCTAAGACTATACACCTATCTTCAAATTATCATACGTATACCCGATGAGGTGCTAAGATAATTGAACATAAATTTAATCTTACTTCATGTATGAATTTCCTCCTCAACGCCGGTCGAATAGGCGAATACAACTTGCTTGGAGACGGCGGGGTTGATTTAAATATGCATGGCCTTTTGTTCTCCAAATTCAAAGATAATGAAACCAAAGGATGGACTTCCCACGAAGTCAACTCAAAATGTTTGCTACAAACTCGCGCGTCTTTCGTAGGTTCCCACTTTCTCGACGAGTGGGGCGATTTTCTTCGGTAACGGTCTAACCACACTTCAGATCTTAATATATCATAATCTCGATTAGGGAAACGAAAGAAACTTAGGTTATTATATTGTCCTTCTTTATGCAAACGTTTTCACCCAGCAGCAGCACACGGCATTTTTAACAAGTACCATAAAATGTAATCCTACATAGACAATACTATACAACTCAATGCGACACGGCTAATCGTTTGGTACCAATGACGTCACAGGATCACGTGACACTTACCAGGGCGAAACTCGAAGCGTGTGCACTATGAGATAAAATTGGCTACTGTGAGAAAACGGGACAACCAATAAGTGTAAGATTTGAACAGATTGTATATTATATATATATATTTCCGAATATATACTCAAAAGACACGCCATATTTCACCTTTAATGTTAATGTGTAATATGTATGTGTCATTTCAGTACAATATTATTTACAATATAACAATTTATAAAATATAGCTGTGCCATTATTTTTAGAATTGTATGAGACTATACAACACACTAAATTATTAGGCAATTAATTGTTCCATTTGTTATATATGCTGACTTTGAAGCAATAACAGAAAAAATATCGTCAGCTACAAATAATCCAAAAACTCGTATACAGATGCATATCAGCAACATACTGATTGTAGTTACGGATACAAGGTTGTCTGCTGCTATGATGACAAATATTCCAAACCGGTTGTAACATACAGAGGACCAAATGCTGTTTATAAGTTTTTAGAACAAATGATAGAGGAAGAAACATATTGTAAAAAAACTGCGAATACATGTTTTAAGAAAGATTTGACAATGACAGCGGCAGAAAAAAAAGAATTTGGAGCGGCCGAAAAATGTCATATTTGTGATAAACGATATATGACGTGTGATACAGCAGTTAGAGATCATTGTCACATAACTAGGAAGTCGAGAGGAAGTGCTCATGATGCATGCAATCTCAGTTTCAAGTTGACTTAAAAGATACCTGTTGTGTTTCATAACTTGAGAGGCTATGACGCTCACTTTATAATGCAGCACATCGGAAAGTTAAAAAAAAAGATAAATGTTATACAAAATAACATGGAAAAGCATGTTGGGGTCGAATTGGGTGTTTATAGACAGTTTCCAGTTTATGTCACATTCACTCGATAACTTGGTAAAAAACATTCCGTTGTTTAAATATATCTCTCAAGAATAGTCTGATGAAAAGTTAGAACTGTTGAAATGAAAAGGAGTTTACCTGTATGATTATATGGATGGCTTTGAATGTTTCAAGGAAAAACGATTGCCTGACAAGAAAAGCTTCTACTCTCAATTAAATTATTCAAATATCTCAGATGCAGATTATGAGCATGCTAAACAATATGGAAGACATTCAAGATCATAAACATGGGGGGAATAGCATGATCTGTATTTGATAAGCGATGTTTTGCTGCTAGCTGATGTTTTTGAGAACTTCAGAAAAATGTGCTTTGAGTATTACAAATTAGATCCTTGTCATTACTTCAGTAGTCCTGGTTTATCTTGGGATGCCTGTTTAAAAATAACTGGGATTAAACTTGACTTGATTACTGATATTGATAAATATCTATTTGTAGAGAAAGGAATGAGAGGTGGTGTGAGTTATATTGCGACTAGATATTCGAAAGCTAATAATAAGTATATGGAAAACTATGACAGTAGTAAACAAAGTAACTATATAATGTATCTTGATGCTAACAACTTGTACGAGTGTGCGATGTGTCAGCCGTTACCAACTGGTAATTTTAAATGGGTCGATACATTTGAAGAAGGGAAATCAAACTATATATCCAGAAGAGTTGCATGACTCGTATAATCATTATCCTCTCGCTCCGGAAAGTTTAAATATAAAAGATGAGTGGTTGTCGGACTACTGTAAGAACTTGAAGAGTAAGTTTGATTTGGGAACAAGTAAAATAAGGAAACTTGTTACTACATTGAAAGATAAGGAAAAATATGTTACGCATTATAGAAATTTAAAGTTGTATGAAAGTTTGGGGCTGAAAGTGAAAAAGATACACAGGATACTCCAGTTTGATGAGTCCCAATGGTTAAAAGTGTATATCGACCTTAATACTACAAAAAGGACAGCAGGAAAAAACGCTTTCGAAAAAGATTTCTTCATGAATAATTCGATTTTTGGCAAGACGATGGAAAACTTGAGAAAGAGAGTTAATGTTAAGCTGACGCATGACGAGGAAGTTCTTTTGAAATATGCGGCAAGACCATCGTTTATTTATTGTAAGATGTTTAGCGAAAACTTGTTTGCCATCAATAGAGTGAAAGAAAGACTTCTCTTAAATCGCCATTGTTATGTTGGTATGTGTATTCTAGACTCATCAAAATACTTGATGTATGAGTTACCCTACAATTGTGCTAAAATCAATTACAATGAAAAAGTTATTGTTTACTGACACTGATTCTCTGTGTTATGAAATTAGAACAAAAGATGTGTATGCTGATCTTTACAAAGACAAAGAACTTTTTGATAACAGTGATTATAATCCAAAAAGTGAGTTTTACTTCAGCGATAACAAAAAGATTATTGGCAAGATGAAAGACGAGGCCTGTGCACGGTGATCGCAGAGTTTGGTGGAATGAGGAGCAAGTCATACTCATACATTTTGGCTGATAATACTGAGACAAAGAAATGCAAAGGTGTTAAAAAATGTGTTGTCAAAAAACAAATAACACATGATAACTACAAAAATATTTTATTAACAGCAACAGAAGCTCATCATAAAATGAAGTTATCAGATCTAACAAACACAAGCTGGGCAGCTATGAAATTAATAAAAAAAAGGCATGTCCGCTTATGATGACAAGAGGTACATATTAGACAATGGTTGGGATACACTAGCATATAAATAATAATTTAATATAATACTGTATTATATGGAACAAACATGTGTGGAAGAAATATGTGAAAAACTTGAGAAGTTGAAAGGCAATTATAGGAAAGCATTGATGGCATGCAAACAGGGCCGGGTGGAATATGATGTGATTCGTGATGATTTTCTAGATACTAAAAAAAGTCAAATCACTAAAAAAAGCGATTACAATTAGAAATTAATTATTATCTAGAAAACATGATCATACCAGTAGAAAGCTTTTCAATTTAAAATGCAAAATATGCGAATGCAGAAAAATAAAATATTCCATTGGAAAATTTGATATGTATGGTGATGATGAAGATGATTGTCCTGTTCCTTCTGATTTTGTTTAACAGTTGAGAAGCTTGATGTTGAAGTTATTTTAACAAAATATTTCAATTCAGGCGATTGGGGAAAAAGTGGACTTGCTAAACCTCAGGTGCATCTCTACATTTCATTTCAGTTGAGGCATACCAAACGGGGTTCTAGTAATGTTCCTTCCCAGAACATGCTAGCAAGAGGACTTTCCAAACTTCAGATGTGTCTCTACATATTTTTCGGTAGAGATATTTCAAAATGGGGTTCTGGTAATGTTTGTGGAGTTGCGTGTTGAAATATCACCCAGTCAGAGATATCAAAATATTAGGGATGCTGGCTATTACAATTAGAAATGTATCAATAAAAAGCTTATCTAAAATGCAAATGCGTAAAAATGAAATATTCTATGATCAAGTGTGATATGTACAGTGATGAAGGGGATGATTGCCCTGTTCCTTCTGATTTTGTTTAACAGTTGAGACTAGACCCGATGCTGTTTTGGGTCGTGTGATTTGAAAACTTCGCCAAAAGTAGAAAAGTAAAATAGTTGCACCCTTCCGAAAAAGTAGTATACAAACTGGGGTCTGTTCCTTCCGACTTTGTTTAACAGCCAAGACTGAAATCATCTACGGCGTTGGGCTTGAAACATATTGATTACTCGATCTGCAGTTGTTTTATTTGGGGTTGAAAAAAGTAGCAAGTTATATTATCAATTATTTATAAGCAGTTTAGAAACTGGGAGAGTTTTCTTTGAGGGGGGTTGTAACGAGTTTTAAATTTGTTGGTTAGCTTGCCGGCTGATACATTTACTGACTCGTTGCATAAAACGCATAATTATTATACACTTAATGAGCATAAACACACGGAAATAACGAACGAACCAACATCGGTCATGTGGACATTCCTCACCCCAGGGGACATTCTTGGTCATAACTTGGGACATTTTTGAGATCCCCAACCTATAACCATATACACTTATTGGGCTTGAACAGACAGATACAACCATCCAACCAGCATCGGCTCCGATGTCCTTCCCCACCCAGAGTAAAAAACCCTTGGTCATAACTTGGAAACCCGTCAGACCCCCCACTTAGAAGCATTTATACACTTATTGAGCATGTCAGAGTAGACGGATACAACCATCCAACCAGAACTGGCCCTGTGGCCTATTTCTAACTCTGTGTCATACATTGGAAACTGTCAAGATCACAACCCTAAAACCATATATACATATATACATTTGCTGGGCATGAACAGACGGATACAACCATCCAATCAGCGTCGGCTTCGGGTCTGTCCCCACCCCTGGGTCATAACTTGGAAACCAGTCTCGTCACCTTGGATATTTGTGGGAAGCGCGTAGTCCAGTCGTAATGAGTGCCCGACTCCAGAGACGGTTGCTTGTTGAGGCCCCGGTGCTGAACAATTCTGCAACTTTTAAATACCCATATTTCTGGACAAATATGGCACTAAGTATTGGTTGTACGTAGACATATTATCAAAACTTACCAAATAAACTTATAATGGTTGTGTGCATTCGGGTACAACATTCAATAAATTTCAGCAGGTCGTACAATGTACCGTATTAAGCTATTCAATGTAGTTTATTATTCCTTTTAAATATGTCAGGTAAATTGCTACACGAATCATGTCCGTGTCAATGGTATTTAAATTTACATCTAAATATTAACTACTCTTTACAATTTTACGCCAACTACTCTTTACAGTTGTACGCCATCTACTCTTTACAGATGTACGCCAACTACTCTTTACAGTTGTACGCCATCTACTCTTTACAGTTGTACACCAACTACTCTTTACAGTTGTACGCCATCTACTCTTTACAGTTGTACGCCAACTACTCTTTACAGTTGTACGCCAACTACTCTTTACAGTTGTACGCCAACTACTCTTTACAGTTGTATGCCAACTACTCTTTACAGTTGTACGCCAACTACTCTTTACAGTTGTACGCCAACTACTCTTTACAGTTGTACGCCATCTACTCTTTACAGTTGTACGCCAACTACTCTTTACAATTTTACGCCAACTACTCTTTACAGTTGTACGCCATCTACTCTTTACAGTTGTACGCCAACTACTCTTTACAGTTGTAAGCCATCTACTCTTTACAGTTGTACGCCAACTACTCTTTACAGTTGTATGCCAACTACTCTTTACAGTTGTACGCCAACTACTCTTTACAGTTGTACGCCAACTACTCTTTACAGTTGTACGCCAACTACTCTTTACAATTTTACGCCAACTACTCTTTACAGTTGTACGCCATCTACTCTTTACAGTTGTACGCCAACTACTCTTTACAGTTGTACGCCATCTACTCTTTACAGTTGTACGCCATCTACTCTTTACAGATGTACGCCAACTACTCTTTACAGTTGTACGCCATCTACTCTTTACAGTTGTACACCAACTACTCTTTACAGTTGTACGCCATCTACTCTTTACAGTTGTACGCCAACTACTCGTTACAGTTGTACGCCAACTACTCTTTACAGTTGTACGCCAACTACTCTTTACAGTTGTATGCCAACTATTCTTTACAGTTGTACGCCAACTACTCTTTACAGTTGTACGCCAACTACTCTTTACAGTTGTACGCCATCTACTCTTTACAGTTGTACGCCAACTACTCTTTACAATTTTACGCCAACTACTCTTTACAGTTGTACGCCATCTACTCTTTACAGTTGTACGCCAACTACTCTTTACAGTTGTAAGCCATCTACTCTTTACAGTTGTACGCCAACTACTCTTTACAGTTGTATGCCAACTACTCTTTACAGTTGTACGCCACTACTCTTTACAGTTGTACGCCATCTACTCTTTACAGTTGTACACCAACTACTCTTTACAGTTTTACGCCAACTACTCTTTACAGTTGTAAGCCATCTACTCTTTACAGTTGTACGTCAACTACTCTTTACAGTTTTACGCCAACTACTCTTTACAGTTGTACGCCATCTACTCTTTACAGGTGTACGTCAACTACTCTTTTCAATTTTACGCCAACTACTCTTTACAGTTGTACGCCATCTACACTTTACAGTTGTATGCCAACTACTCTTTACAGTTGTACGCCAACTACTCTTTACAATTTTACGCCAACTACTCTTTACAATTTTATGCCAACTACTCTTTACAATTTTACGCCAACTACTCTTTACAGTTGTACGCCAACTACTCTTTACAGCTGTACGCCAACTACTCTTTACAGTTGTACGATAACTACTCTTTACAGTTGTACGCCATCTACTCTTTACAGTTGTACGCCAACTACTCTTTACAATTTTACGCCAACTACTCTTTACAGTTGTACGCCATCTACTCTTTACAGTTGTACGCCAACTACTCTTTACAGTTGTAAGCCATCTACTCTTTACAGTTGTACGCCAACTACTCTTTACAGTTGTATGCCAACTACTCTGTACAGTTGTACGCCAACTACTCTTTACAGTTGTACGCCAACTACTCTTTACAGTTGTACGCCAACTACTCTTTACAATTTTACGCCAACTACTTTTTACAGTTGTACGCCATCTACTCTTTACAGTTGTACGCCAACTACTCTTTACAGTTGTACGCCATCTACTCTTTACAGTTGTACACCAACTTCTCTTTACAGTTGTACGCCATCTACTCTTTACAGTTGTACGCCAACTACTCTTTATAATTTTACGCCAACTACTCTTTACAGTTTTACGCCAACTACTCTTTACAGTTGTACGCCATCTACTCTTTACAGTTGTACGCCAACTACTCTTTACAATTTTACGCAAACTACTCTTTACAGTTTTACGCCAACTACTCTTTACAGTTTTATGCCAACTACTCTTTACAGTTGTACGCCATCTACTCTTTACAGTTGTACGCCAACTACTCTTTACAGTTGTACGCCAACTACTCTTTACAGTTGTATGCCAACTACTCTTTACAGTTGTACGCCAACTACTCTTTACAATTTTACGCCAACTACTCTTTACAGTTGTACGCCATCTACTCTTTACAGTTGTACGCCAACTACTCTTTACAGTTTTACGCCAACTACTCTTTACAGTTGTAAGCCATCTACTCTTTACAGTTGTACGCCAACTACTCATTACAGTTGTACGCCAACTACTCTTTACAGTTGTACGCCAACTACTCTTTACAGTTGTACGCCAACTACTCTTTACAGTTGTACGCCAACTACTCTTTACAGTTGTATGCCAACTACTCTTTACAGTTGTACGCCAACTACACTTTACAGTTGTACGTCAACTACTCTTTACAGTTGTACGCCAACTACTCTGTACAATTTTACGCCAACTACTCTTTACAGTTGTACGCCAACTACTCTTTACAGTTGTACGCCAACTACTCTTTACAGTTGTAAGCCATCTACTCTTTACAGTTGTACGTCAACTACTCTTTACAGTTTTACGCCAACTACTCTTTACAGTTGTACGCCATCTACTCTTTACAGTTGTACGTCAACTACTCTTTTCAATTTTACGCCAACTACTCTTTACAGTTGTACGCCATCTACACTTTACAGTTGTATGCCAACTACTCTTTACAGTTGTACGCCAACTACTCTTTACAATTTTACGCCAACTACTCTTTACAGTTGTACGCCATCTACTCTTTACAGTTGTACGTCAACTACTCTTTACAGTTGTACGCCAACTACTCTTTACAATTTTACGCCAACTACTCTTTACAGTTGTACGCCATCTACTCTTTACAGTTGTACGCCAACTACTCTTTACAGTTGTACGCCATCTACTCTTTACAGTTGTACACCAACTACTCTTTACAGTTGTACGCCAACTACTCTTTACAGTTGTACGCCAACTACTCTTTACAGTTGTACGTCAACTACACTTTACAGTTGTACGCCAACTACTCTTTACAGTTGTATGCCATCTACTCGTTACAGTTGTACGCAAACTACTCTTTACAGTTGTACGCTAACTACTCTTTACAGTTGTACGCCAACTACTCTTTACAGTTGTACGCTAACTACTCTTTACAGTTGTACGCCAACTACTCTTTCCAGTTGTACGCTAAATACTCTTTACAGTTGTACGCCAACTACTCTTTACCCTAACTAGACTGAGTGACAAAACATAATTTTATTGTAATATGAGTTGCTATAATGATGAAAAAGCGCAAGCAAGTTTGTCTAAACGTAAACAATAGGAAAATATTAAATATTACGCTGTGTCCTCTGCTACTATAACTTTACTAACGCTTTCGGGATAAGTAAAAGAACTACAAGGAATATATAAATGACTACCGGGAAATGCTGATGCTGTTCGACGTTCCATGCACTTTATTTAAAGGAGATTGGTTCAGGATTCAAAACGTTAAATTTAACAATCTTATCTGAATCGAGACGAAAATGTTGAATCTCATGTTGACTTCATCGAAAACGCGCACCTATAAACAGTCGATAGTTACATATCCTCTTCTAGTAGAAGGCTTGAATCAGCCTTTTGGACCAGCTCTTCATTTTAATTTTCGTTTAATTTAAGGTCGTTTAAGGGACAACATATATTCCATCCGAATCAATCTAGGATTAGATCAGGCACACCACACCGGTATATTTGCCTTTTTATTACAAACTTTTAGAAGAAGAAAAATAACAACAGATGCATTTTTATTACAAAATACACCAATCTGTTTTCAAAACGATACAATTTAAACATATAAGTAGAATAAGATACAAACAGTTATTTGGCAAATAAATACATTACATTAATTAAACAAATTACGTTGAATTAGTTTTCTTCCTTGTCTGTTTTTAAAAAACACATCTTTTACTTTACATTGATATATTTCAACGTTGATTTACTGGGCGTGAAAATTGCAATTGAGATTTCAACGTTCCTCAGCCATAGCGCTCCAATATGACGTCTTTTTATTGCTTGATGGCGTTGACGTCTTCGCGTGCGGACAGTCTGTTGCTTCTGTGCCTATTTCCCATAATCCATAATGGCACAGTTTGCCGATTGTGGATTTTGTAAAAGGATTGATACTTATTGTTTTTCAACTGAAATGTGTTTCTATTTATAGTATGGTACGTAATAAATAAATTTAAGTAGTGTAAACTGTTGCTAGTTATTATAATACATGTACAAGAGGTATTCAACTCGTAACGTAACATTTGTGTTTAAGATGTTATCTTTCAGCGGAAGTGATTATCATAAACAAATGCTTGCTTTAGTTATGTGAAACTGTCATTTAGACTGATGCATTAAAAATTAATTTCCAATTTGACTCGGTTCGTTTTAAATTAAATTTTAAATTAGATGCATACTATTTTCCAATTATAAACCTATATGTTTCTATTAACTTAGTGTTTTACCTTAAATCAAATAATTCCAATAAATACATACCATAATTATTTAAAACTGTGCTTGTAATTTAAATATGATAGTATGTTTATTTTTAAGACACAAATATAAATGTTAAATTAAAAGTTCGAATTTTATCGCAATATTAAGAAATTGACAGATAATAAGACAGTTTGCTCGTATTTTACCGATGAATTTATAAATGAACCAAAATAAGCATTTTATTCATATTTTGTGAGGCAAAAAAAAAAAAAGTTATTGCTGCTGCATTATTACATACAGTCCACTCTCTCTTACTTCGAATTTCCGCTTAAGTCGAATTTTTGTCACGGTCCCAATGTTATTCCTTCTATTTTTATGCAATTTGACTTATTTTATGTCAAATTTCGACAAGTCGAATTATTCCTAAATTGAACATACAGTAATTTAAACTCGCTAATTCGAAGTTCAATTGAAGTGCCGAATGCAAGTTTGATCAAACACAAGCCGCATTGTAGTTGATTGGGAAGCAAACAAAAGGTGATAATTGCTGAGATGATTTGACCTGTGACACAAGTAATTAAATCATTGTGACATGTTTGTTAATTTATGTTTTTGTCTCTGATTTTTATGGTAAATTAAGGTTTGTTATCGAGGAAGTTTGTTCACGATAATTGAAAGTAAAGGCCATCACGTGGGTTAAAACAATTATAAGAATTATTCTAATTTGACATGGACAAAACGTATAATTTGTGAAAATATTGTGTCATTGTATACATGTCTTCTATGTTTTTAATAAAATATGAAATCATAAATATTTTGCTGATTTATTTAATTACCAATAGCAATCAGTAATTTATGTAATTGCATTTTCCTGTTTGATCTGAATGAAATTATAACAGTAAAGAAACATATTCGTCAACATATATGAAGGAAGAAAACATGTATTTCATTAAAAGTCGGCTAATATCGGTAATATATATGAATAGTGTAAAAATGGTGGTGGGGTAATAAAATTGAAGGCAAGTCTGCCAAAATCGTTTAATTCGAACTTCGGATAACTCGAACTTTTCTCCCGGTCCCTTGAAATTCGAGATACTGAGTGTGGACTGTACCATATAAAAGATATCTTTGGTCAAAATTTATATTTTTTTCATCATAATTTGCAAATGTGTGCGTTTTGCCACATACATCTTAAGTTATATATTTTTTCTTTCATGAAACTTAATTTTTATAGAGGAGGAGACCACAATGCCTTCAGCTGATGTTTCGAACTAGAAGTTTTCGTGAACTTAATCATTTTCAAAGTCGAATTTCATGTTAATTTTCGCTGAAATCGTAAAAATCGATCAGAAACAAAACGAAAGTGTTACGTTATAAGTAGAACACCTCTTGTAGCATAAGCCCACAGTACGCAACCCACTGGATTGTTATTTTGTTGGAATATAGTATATATAGAAATCTTATTATCGTTATATCTTCTGTATTTAAGATCGGATTTGATCAAAACTTTCATAGATTGTAGAGTTCAGGGTCTAGTTGTGCAAAAACGTTAACACGTGTCTTTACGTCATGACATATTGACGTCAATGACGTCACAATGTTATTACAAAATATCTTTTTCACTGATCGCAATTGTTAAGTATTAGTTATAGTTTATATTTTTACATTTATGGAACTTAATGCAAGCAACGCGAGGCGGAGCGCAGCATTAAGTTCCATACATTTCAAAATATAAACTAACTGATTTACAGTTTGCCATACTTTTCACCAGAAAAGTCACGTACGCCATGCACAATATGTCTTTGATGTCCAGACAACCACGCCTTTGGTCCATGATTGACACTTCGTAACGACGAAACCCTCGCTAGAGGACGTCAATCAAGTCACATACACGATGACGTGTCCCAGACGTGTTTTAAAGAGTTTTTAAAGGGACACAAGGAAATATAGATTTTTTAAAAACTAGCGGCGTCCCGTTAGCTTTTCTACATAAATTGCATTTGTTCTATCAATAATGGTAATTATAGGAATTGTTTTGAGCCATTTGGTTTTGCATATTATTATTTTTTGATAGTATTGCACCAATAATATATTACAACTTATAGTATAATAAGACGAATAACACTTCAAAACGACGAAACCATCGCTAGATGACGTCAATCAAGTCACATACACGATGACGTGCCCCAGACGTGTTTCAAAAGGACACGTGCGGCAATCTTGATTTGTTTAAAACTATCGGCGTCCCGTTAGTTTTTCTACATAAATTGCATTTGTTCAATCATTAATGTTAATAATAGGAATTGTATTAAGCCATTTGTTTTTGAATATTATTAATTTTTGATAGTATTGCACCAATAATATATTAAAACTTATATTTAATAAGACGAAATAGTAAATACTTAAAATTTGATTTATTTAAATGTAACCAGGGTAAAAGTAAAAATGATACTGGATATATAAATCGAGACACCCATTTCAAATCCTTCATTATTGTCGTGTGTCCCTTTAATTAAACATTGTGTAAACATCTGAGAAGATCGAAAACGATGACGACATGAATTATATTTTTAATAAAGTGCCCGTCCCTTTGCGCTATTTATATCCTGGTCACGTAGGCAGCATATCCGAGATGACATGTAACTTATTTTTCATATAAACAGCGTCTGAGAATTTTATGCAACTTATTTTTCAAATTTCAAACCGAATAGAGCGTTTTCATTGCCAGAAGAAATGGGGCAAACTGTAAGTTTATTTACTATGAAATCAGTCAGTGTCTGTCTTAGTCAACGCTGACAGTTTTAACAACATGACGTCATCTAAAATGGCCACATCGCCGACCGATGTGACGTCATCCAATTTGGAAAGCCCGTGATTGATCAGGTTCTGATTAAAATCCATTTATTCATAACAAGTGTCAAGCTCCAGATTATCTCAGTAGTGTTTGGTGAATTGTACTAACAAAAAAGATTTGTAAACATGTACTTCGAAATCGACTAAATCATGAAACTGCACATAGCTGCGGCATTGTAGCCTACTTCGTCCAGCTAGGTTCTGTTCTGTTTCTTGTTTTTAGTTGTTGTTTTTTTATCCAAAGTATGGCAATTTTTACCCGTGTATTTACTTAGAGTAAATTTCAGTTCTTTTTCCCAACTATAAATTTGTATTTTTATTTTTTTAGTAAATACTGCAGCAGAAGGCCTTTTCTAGGTTACGCCACTGACCCCTGATTATAGAATATCTGTCTACAAAATGTACATAGAAATGACATATAAAATCTCTTCTTCATATGACTCTCCATTATTCGTTTGTTAAAGGCTATTGTAAATCGCATAAGTTGCATCTTAAACAAATAATGTAAACACTAGTGGTTACTGTACACGTAGGCGCGAGTCACTACCGGTAAGCTGTTAGTTGAATGTTGTTGATTGCATTAGAGGCGCGTCTATGACAGTGCTTGACACCCTGTGTATTAAAGGGGTTGATGCACTAATTTCAAACAAGGTTTATTTTAAAAAAGGGCTCTGAAATACTTGAAAAAAATTGAAAGAATTGCTAAATGTCAAAATGCTGTGAAAAATAAAGAAGATATGACCTATTTAAAATTTGCTAAGAAATGATAACGTCATCGAGCCTTTTTACCATATACGGCATATTGACAAATTGAAAAGAAAATCAATGCAAATGAACAAATAAGCATACAATTTATACATTTAACATATGTATATTTATTTTTGATCAATTTGCAGTGATTTTCTTTGCTTTAAAATAGATTTTGTCAATATGCCATATATGGTAAAATGTTTCGTTGACGTCATCGTTCCAAGATGGCTGCCTCCATTTATGTTCTTTGAAAACTTCCAATAGGTCATATCTCCTTTCCTTTGCATGGCAGTTTGATATTTCTTTCAGCTGTGTTACTTAAATATTAAAATAAAAAATAGTAAGAAACAAGAAATGTCACTGTAAGTGACAAATGCCCCGGAAGTGGTTTTGACCTTTGACCTCTAAGTGTGATATTGACCTTGGAGCCATTGACCTTAATTTTGCGAGCGACACGTCGTCTTGTTATGGTGAGCACTTGTGCCAAGTTATTTGAAAATCCGTCCATGAATGTGAGAGTTATTAACCGGACACGAAAGCACTTCTTTTTTAACTTTGACCTCTATGTGAACCTTGACCTTGGAGCCACGAACCTGGATTTTGCGCGCGACACATCATATTGTTGTGAAGAGTACTTGTGCCAAGTTATTTGAAAATCCGTCCAGGAATGTCAGAGTTATTGACCGGACACGATTGGACGGACGAACGGACGGACGGACTGACGGACTACTATATGCCACCCTTCGGGGACATACATTAATAAATAAAGATAAGATAATTATTGACTACAAAATGACTAATCATATTATAAAAACTATTAAAATGTTAAAGCAAATGCTCATGCAATCTCAGAACGTTAATGGTTAATTACAAAACCACTTAATATGTTATGCACCGACATGGGGGTATGTAGTAATCGCACTGTCCGTGCGTCCGTCCGTTCGAAATCGTGTCTCATCCATTCCTCAGAACTACTGAAAGGAATTTTGTCAAACTGCGCACAAATGTTCATCACAATGAGAAGGTGTGTCACGCACAAGAATCATGACCGTATCTCAAAGGTCACGGTCACATTTGGAGGTCAAATGTCAAGAAATCGTCAAAGAATTCATGTCTCAGCTATTACTTTGAAAGTATTGAAGGGAGTTGCGTCAGCTATCACACATCTGTTCATCATATTGAGAAGGTGTGTCGCGCGTAAGACTCATGCCAGTGTCTTAAATGTCAAGGTCACACTTGAAGGCCAAATGTCAAAAAAACGTAACCAATTAATGTATCAGCCATTACTTGGAAACTACTGAAGTGAGTTGTGACAAACTTCATACACATGTTCATCACATTGAGAAGGTGCATCCCGTGCAATAATCGTGTCAGTGTCTCAACGGTAAAGGTCATAGTTGAAGTTCAAAGGTCTAACAATCTTTAAAAAAATCAAGTCTCATCCATTACTTGTAAACTACTGAAGGGAGTTGCGTCAAACTTCACGCAAATTTTCATCAAATTGAGAAGGTGTGTCGCGCGTAAGAATCCTGTCAGTGCCTCAAAAGTCAAGGTGACGGTTAGAGGTCAAAGGCCATTTTTGTCATGTCAGCCTTTAGTCCAAAACTACTGAAGGAAATTAGTGTTCATCACATTGAGAAGGTGTGTCTTGTGCCAGAATCATGTTAGTGCCTCAAAGGTCAAGGTCACAGTTAGGCATATGGTTTGCAGTGGGGGCATCCGTGTTCCATGGACACATTTATTGTTTTTACATGAATGCTCCTTTATATTTGTTGTATAACTACACACAAAACATAAATAATACTTGTTTAATATCATTCTGATATGATGGTTTTAACAAAATGCCTATGGCAAACATGTGTGACCCGACTTGGATAGAATATTAAAAAAATAATCAGGTCCCGGAAAGTAAATGTTAAAGGGACACACGGCAATCTTGATTTTTTAAAAACTCACGGCGTCCCGTTAGTTTTTCTCTTAACTTGAATTTGTTCAATCATTAATATTAATTGTTAAAATATTTCAAAGCAAATTGTCTTTGCATATTATTGACTTTTGATAATATTGCACCAGTAATATATCTAAAAAATGTGTAGAATAATGTAGGAAACAGAATTCTCATTTTTTTATTTAATTTTAAAGTCAAAATAATACATGATTAATAAAATTTATAAATAATTCCAATGCCTGATATAAAACTCAAGATTGCCATGTGTCCCTTTCAAAAACAAAGTTATAAAAATAGTAATTTAGCCAAATGTTTTTATCTATTTTTAGGCGGTCACGGAAAGTAAATCATTAGTCATTTGTAACACAATTACATAAAAAATACATATTTATGTCCGCTAGACCATTCTACATTAATATATACTAATTTTAATTATAAGAACAAGATAGTTTATGAAAAATAATATTATGAGTAAGACTGGTCCAACATTTATGTCTATTTTTAGGCGGTCCCTAAAAGTAAATCATTAATTACAAAGTAATTTTTTAACACAATTACATAAGCAATACATATTTATGTCCGCTAGACCATTCTACATTAATATATACATTTTTTTTAATTATAGGAACATGATAGTTTATGAAAAATAGTATTATGAGTAAGACAGGTCAAACATTCATGTCTATTTTTAGGCGGTCCTTAAAAGTAAATCATTAATTACAAAGTAATTTTCTAACACAATTACATAAAAATACATATTTATGTCCGCTAGACCATTCTACATTAATATATACTAATTTTTATTATAGGAACACGTTCATTTTTGAAAAATGATATTATGAGTAAGACTGGTCCATATATGATAATCACTTTTGATAACAGGTCCCGGAAAGTTATTGCTAAATTACAAAGTAAAAATAATATTTTTTTAATTTTTTTTGTGTGTACACAGATCAATTCATACCGTACACGCACACACGCACACTATATTTTAACTATTTTTAAATCGTCCCGACTTCTAGTAGCCACCATTAAAGAAGTCTGGCGGTAAATTTGGATTCAGAGATAGGTGATAATTATGGGAATGGGGTGTTTATTAAAAAATATTTGACACAAAGCCGCACTGTTCTATTGAGGGAAAAATTATAAGTGTGTGTGTATATCTCACTTTTGTTTGGCATGTGTCCGGACTTAGTGAAGTTCAATTGTCGTCAACAATTATTGAGCGTTTGTTTTATTTCCATTTATACTGGCTTCCTGTGATATCATTATCAAGGCTAAGGGTTCTATGATATCACGATAGTGTCAAATCTATAAAACCATTGCCATTGTCATGTCTGCTGAAACATATGATAGTTATTTTGTAGATGTGATGTCTTCAGATATACTCGTGTCCGACCAGTTTTCGGCGCCTAACAGTTTCCGTAATATTCATTTTAAACACATGTTTTTAATTTTAGCGATAATTTTCATTCCGGATGTACATTTTTGTACATTTTTGTTGATGACATGTTCATCTGAGTGATAAAGATAAAAACAGACACATTGCATCCTAAAATAATGAAATAGTCTATTTGCGCTGATGTATCAATGAATCACAAACATAATGTTTATTACAATATGGGTCATTTCAAAGGGAAGCAACCTGTAAATAATTAATGCAGGGGAGTAAGCAAACTGAACTAACTTTGTTTCATAAAATGTTATGGTTGAAAAAGAATTAAAAATGAAAGAATGTAAATGTGCCGAAAACTGCTTGGACACCAGTATATAATAAAATAATTGAAAAAAAATAAGTAAGCTTATCATAAAAAAAGAATGCATATTTCCAAATAATGCAAAAACTGGAAAAAAATCATTATCTTAAAATTTCATCAGCCCTAGTCTCCATAAATGCAGTTTCCATTATCTTGACTGTAATAATGTTCATTAATTTTTATTCGGATGAATCAGACTGTCATACATTAATGTAAAATTTCTATTTCAGCCCAGAACTCAAATTGGATACAGTTGGTAAATGGTAGAAGCGCTAGTCAGGGCCGAGTAGAAGTATTTCACAACAATACATGGGGAACTGTTTGTGATGACAATTTTGACGAAAATGCCGCGGCTGTGGTGTGTCACATGCTGGGATTTAATGGGTAAACTTAGGTCAAATAAAATAATATGTATGGTTCCCGTTACATTGGTGAAAAAAAGGATTTTTTTATTTGGAGACAGATTTTTGAACAGATAAAACAAAACGTTGACTGCAAACTGGTCTTGCGTGTCACCTTTTACTTCTTCCATAATGCTAGTGTTCATAAGTGAACATAATTTTCTAATGCCGTCAAACTGCCGACGTTTCTGACCGGAACCACACATATCATTTTATTTGGTCTTCCTGAACTTAAATTTAATTGGACATGCAACAATCTTGTATTAATCAAGCATAACAATAAGAGCCATCGGCGTAGCTACTATTAGACTATATAGGCCCGGGCCTATACATCAATTTGAAAGATGAAAAAAAGTAAAAGTAAAAAAAATGCACTAAAATCTGAAGCCGGAGGGCATGTGGGGTTAAGGGTCAACTTCTTTTCTTATTTTATTTTACAGTGTAGGTAATTCAACTTAGTCAAATGTTAATCCTCAAATTTGTATAAAAAAATATTTCTTTAAATACCACACAAGTTCTGTCAGAACGCTTACATAGCTAAATTAAAAAGAAAACACGCAGGGGGAGCATGCCCAAAGACCCCCCTGGTTTGTCGGGCCTATATCAGCTACTCCCCTGAGTGCATCAATTTATTAATCCATTTTGACTTATATCTGCTTGCATATAAGGAAATAAAATCGCGAGTTTTCAAATTTTATTATTCTACTTTAGGTATATATATATTATTGGTGCAATATAATCAACAGTTAGTTATATGCAAAAACAGTTTGCTTTGAACTATTCTAATAATTAATATTAATGACTGCAAAAATACAAGATATGTAAAACAAAAAAATAACGGGACGCCACAACTTTAAAAATAATACAAGATTGACGTGTGGTATAAATATGTATTACTGATAGTTTGTTATTACAAATATTATACCATGGCTTTTTGACATAGTGACATTCCCTAACTGCTGTTTATTTTGTACATTTTAGATCTGTCTTTGCTGTACGTCGCGAAGCCTACTTTGGCGCTGGTTCAGGTACGATCTGGTTGGACGACGTGATTTGTAACGGGAACGAGAGTAGTCTGATCAGCTGTAACACTACCACCTGGGGTCAGTCCGACTGCACACATCATGAAGACGTCGGCGTCGACTGTCAACCACGTAAGTTTGATATAAGATAATTTAAGAATGCATTTTTGTCTGGTTAGTCTGCTTTATGGAAATATGTTTTTTGTCTTACCTTGTTCAAACCGTCTAAAAGACATGTTTTTATCTTTTATTTTTATACGCCCGTTTGAAAAACTATGCCCGTTTGAAAACACCCATTTGAAAAACTACGCCTGTTTGAAAAACGAGACGTATTATGGTATGCGGTTGTACGTCCGTACTTACGTCCGTAAACTATTCGCATTCTGCACGATACCTGCAAACGTATGAGACCCATCTTCATGAAACTTCATAGGTATTAATTTTGGGGTCAGTAAATCAAAGGTCAAGGTCACAGTGACCTTATAAGAAAATATGCATTCCGGACGATAACTGCGAAAGCATAAAACCTACAATCATGAACCTTCATAGGTAAATTGTCCCATGTAAGAGGAAGTGTCCTGTTGAGTTTTGGATCAGTAAGTCAAAGGTCAAGTTCACAGTTTACCTTATATGAAAATATGCATTCCGGACGATAACTTCGAAACCATAAAACCTACGTTCATGAAACTTCATAGATACATTTCCATAGGTTAGAGGAGGATGCCTATTGTTTTGGAGGTCAGTAGGACAAAGGTCAAGTTTACAGTGACCTTATATGGAAATAAACATGTATTCTGGATAACAACTTTGAGATCATAACACCTACACTCATGACACTTCATAGGTACATTGTCCTAGGTGAGAGGAAGATCCGTATTGTTTCTGGGGTCAGTAGGTCAAAGGTCAAGGTAACAGTCACCTTATATAGAAATATGCATTCCGGACAATATCTTCGAAACTATAACACCTACCCTCATAAAACTTCATAAGTACATTGCCCTGGGTTAAACGATCGAGAAGGCGTCCATACCATCATAACAAAGAGGGAATGTAAAATAACAATATATGCATTTATTTGATAGTACAATCAGTAAATTTAAGAAGGCAACACTGGCTATTTTTTGAATTTCTAGAGTGGAATTGAAGTCCTGGTACTAAATGTGTTTTAACTGAAAGAAGCAGGGCAAATTGTATGCAACTGTTTATCGCCATATAATAGCGTTTGGGACAAAGAGACTTGGGTACTAACAGAAAACACAATGTTGATTTGAACAAAAAATCTTCAGCTGACTAAAAATAATCGAAAAAAAAAAAAAAAAAAAAAAAATGTATTCAGTATATATAGGGTAAGGATTTTTGTGTCAACATTCTATATTAGCAAATAGATATTGGATACATGGGTTTAACTATTTGGATATAATCCATTTTCCGCATCTCATACAAGTATTTGCTCGTGTCGTCATACCATGATAAGCCGCTGTTTGTCCGTCCGTGTATATGCGTACAAGTCATGTTTACACTGTCGGAGTCTGTAATCACCTGGTATGATTTCGAACAGACTGACATAATGTTATCTACACAAGATCAAGTCCAAATATGTGCATTGTTACATACTCGCTGATAATCTCGTATGTTATCGAATTTTCGTAGTGTTTCATAATTGTAATAGTCAGTTTGATATTGTAACATACATGCAGGTCAGTCGAAAACAATGATAGATTTGATTGCAAGTTAAGTTGACTTACATCTAACAAAATGTTCAACAACGAGCGTAACATGCTAACTAGGATGTCATTCATTCATTTTGGTGGTTAAAAATTGCCCCCCCCCCACACCCCACCCCACAACGTTTGATACCCCGGAAGGAACATTCATATTAGACCAGTCCACATCCCCGCAGTTAAAGTCACCGCCAATGAGGACCTGGGCATATTTTATGGACATAATTCGTCTAAGGAATTCATTTAATTGGTCAAGATAGGTAGGGTCGACCTTGTCCGGGGGTCTGTAGAAAGAACAAAGGTAAAGGGTTTTACAGCCTACTATTTCTAAATCAAGTCATCTCACATTGTGTGATCAGCTCCGGAGTTTCTACACAAAGCAGATATCTTTTAATAGCCATGGGCATCCCCTACTCTATCCTTTCTGATGGTTTCATAGTCATCCGGGAATATTTATGAGTTTGGTGTATCAGGGGATAGACATGACTCGTTACCAAAAATGATATCAGACTTTGCTGAGTCAATTACAGTTAGTAACTATGCCTTTTTATTTTTGACTGATTGGCAGTTTATAAGGAACTGCATAAGGGGGCGGTTCAGCTCCGCCTTACGTTTTTTTTGGGCTTGGGCTTGGATCGGAAAAAAGGGGATGATGTAGCTGTCGGAGTACCAAGACAATTAGGTAAGGCACTGTCTGGCATTGCAAGGGACTCGAACCTATTGCGATCTTTGTAATAGTAACAAATCCAATACAGACCCTACTGTCTTTCAAAGCAAATTTAATGAAATTAAATCGAAATACAGTAATTTTCAACTTATATACACAGATGGTTCTAAAGATGGAGATAAGGTAGCTGCAGCAGCTGTTGTTCATAAACACAACATTAAGAGCCGCCTGCCTGACAAGGCCTCTATCTTTTCAACTGAACTTAAGGCAACTGAACGTGCATTAAATTATATTCAGGAATCTGATGATGACAATTTTGTAATCTTTTCTGATTCCCTTTCATCTCTTCAAGCACTGGGTAATATGAAACATGATAACCCAGTTGTGCTTCAGCTTTTAGACAAGTACAATTCTCTTATAGTTGATTATGTTATTATTTTCTGCTGGCTTCCAAGCCATGTCGGAATACGTGGAAATGATAGAGCTGATAGTGCTGCTAAAGCAGCATTAGGTTTACATAAAGCTAATGCTAAATTATCTTATACTGATTTTAAAAGTTGTATTAATACATTTATTCATAACTCTTGGCAAGCCGCTTGAGACTTGTCAGTTAACAATAAACTCCATTCAATTAAACCGTTACTTGGAGAATGGCGTTCTTCTAGTTGACCCATTCGTCGAGAAGAAGTTGTCCTAGCGCGGTGCAGGATAGGGCATACACGTTATACCCATTCATATTTATTACAAGCTGAGCAATTACCAGAATGTATACAATGCTTTGCACCGTTAACGGTCTAACACATCTTGTTGGAATGTGTAGACTTTGATCCTATGCGTCAAAGGTACTACAATGTTAATATTATGAAAGAGTTATTTGATACTAAAGATTTTTGTGTTGTTTTAGATTTCCTAAAAGAAATCAGATATAATGTGTTCTTATATATATTTACTTGTTTATATACCCGTTGACGGGCATTTGTTAGTTTGTATTACTACCATATCATCCCTTATTTTTGATAGTTTTATCTTTATATATTTACATTCATTTTTAATTGCTACTTAATTTCTTCATCTTTCATCGTTTTTTGCGCACAATATGACCTATTTATGTGTCTACGTGCCCTAAAACACACTTCATTCATTCATTCATTCATTGAAAACTATTGCTCAGATATATCAGTCGTCTCAAGAAAATATTCATTAAGCTTACAGTCCTGCAAACGCTTTGTTTCGTTGAAATAATGTAACTACTGACAATACCTCGGATATAGTTATCTGCCTATCCAACTCGTCAAAGTTACAATCTGCCTCATTAAAATCGTGGTTAGTGCAAACATATTCAGCTTCAACATTGTGAGTCACTGTTGTATCGCTTGATACCTCAGTCAAGTACTTAAGCAATGCGTCCAAACTAATACTCTCTGTACTACTTTTTTCTTTCGGCCAACAGTTTCCAAAAATCTTTCGGTTTTGCATTTTTTTGATTTTCAATACCACGCATTTTCAATAACTCATACTTGCGTCGTTTTCCTTATTAAGTCTATATATATTTTCTTCTTAACCTGTAATTCAATTCGATTTTCACTCGATCAACATCAAACCAAACGACTTTTTTATCAGTTGTGTCGGAAAAACATATACTCCCTAGTTACATTACAATAGTTTTCGAAAATAACGGATACGTTTTATTTAAACATACGGAAGCAGATTTAATGTCTCAATGACACAGACACAATAACGCGAGGTGTTAATGTTAATGTGTATATGTATGTGTCATTTCAGTACAATATTATTTACAATATAACAATTTATAAAATATAGCTGTGCCATTATTTTTAGAATTGTATGAGACTATACAACACACTTAATTATTAGGCAATTAATGGTTCCATTTGTTATATATGCTGACTTTGAAGCAATAACAGAAAAAATATCGTCAGCTACAAATAATCCAAAAAACTCGTATACAGATGCATATCAGCAACATACTGATTGTAGTTACGGATACAGGGTTGTCTGCTGCTATGATGACAAATATTCCAAACCGGTTGTAACATACAGAGGACCAAATGCTGTTTATAAGTTTTTAGAACTAATGACATATTGTAAAAAAACTGCGAATACATGTTTTAAGAAAGATTTGACAATGACAGCGGCAGAAAAAAAAGAATTTGGAGCTGCCGAAAAATGTCATATTTGTGATAAACGATATATGACGTGTGATACAGCAGTTAGAGATCATTGTCACATAACTAGGAAGTCGAGAGGAAGTGCTCATGATGCATGCAATCTCAGTTTCAAGTTGACTTAAAAGATACCTGTTGTGTTTCATAACTTGAGAGGCTATGACGCTCACTTTATAATGCAGCACATCGGAAAGTTAAAAAAAAAGATCAATGTTATACAAAATAACATGGAAAAGCATGTTGGGGTCGAATTGGGTGTTTATAGACAATTTCCAGTTTATGTCACATTCACTCGATAACTTGGTAAAAAACATTCCGTTGTTTAAATATATCTCTCAAGAATAGTCTGATGAAAAGTTAGATCTTTTGAAATGAAAAGGAGTTTACCCGTATGATTATATGGATGGCTTTGAATGTTTCAATGAAAAACAATTGCCTGACAAGAAAAGCTTCTACTCTCAATTAAATTATTCAAATATCTCAGATGCAGATTATGAGCATGCTAAACAATATGGAAGACATTCAAGATCAAAAACATGGGGGGAATAGCATGATCTGTATTTGATAAGCGATGTTTTGCTGCTAGCTGATGTTTTTGAGAACTTCAGAAAAATGTGCTTTGAGTATTACAAATTAGATCCTTGTCATTACTTCAGTAGTCCTGGTTTATCTTGGGATGCCTGTTTAAAAATGACTGGGATTAAACTTGACTTGATTACTGATATTGATAAATATCTATTTGTAGAGAAAGGAATGAGAGGTGGTGTGAGTTATATTGCGACTAGATATTCGAAAGCTAATAATAAGTATATGGAAAACTATGACAGTAGTAAACAAAGTAACTATATAATGTATCTTGATGCTAACAACTTGTACGAGTGTGCGATGTGTCAGCCGCTACCAACTGGTAATTTTAAATGGGTCGATAAATTTGAAGAAGGGAAATCAAACTATATTGTTGAGTTTGATCTTTAATATCCAGAAGAGTTGCATGACTCGTATAATCATTATCCTCTCGCTCCGGAAAGTTTAAATATAAAAGATGAGTGGTTGTCGGACTACTGTAAGAACTTGAAGAGTAAGTTTGATTTGGGAACAAGTAAAATAAGGAAACTTGTTACTACATTGAAAGATAAGGACAAATATGTTACGCATTATAAAAATTTAAAGTTGTATGAAAGTTTGTGGCTGAAAGTGAAAAAGATACACAGGATACTCCAGTTTGATGAGTCCCAATGGTTAAAAGTGTATATCGACCTTAATACTACAAAAAGGACAGCAGGAAAAAACGCTTTCGAAAAAGATTTCTTCATGAATAATTCGATTTTTGGCAAGACGATTGAAAACTTGAGAAAGAGAGTTAATGTTAAGCTGACGCAAGACGAGGAAGTTCTTTTGAAATATGCGGCAAGACCATCGTTTATTTATTGTAAGATGTTAAGCGAAAACTTGTTTGCCATCAATAGAGTGAAAGAAAGACTTCTCTTAAATCGCCCTTGTTATGTTGGTATGTGTATTATAGACTCATCAAAATACATGATGTATGATTTCCCCTACAATTATGCTAAAATCAATTACAATGAAAAAGTTATTGTTTACTGACACTGATTCTCTGTGTTATGAAATTAGAACAAAAGATGTGTATGCTGATCTTTACAAAGACAAAGAACTTTTTGATAACAGTGATTATAATCCAAAAAGTGAGTTTATCTTCAGCAATAACAAAAAGATTATTGGCAAGATGAAAGACGAGGCCTGTGCACGGTGATCGCAGAGTTTGGTGGATTGAGGAGCAAGTCATACTCATACATTTTGGCTGATAATACTGAGACAAAGAAATGCAAAGGTGTTAAAAAATGTGTTGTCAAAAACAAATAAAACATGATAACTACAAAAATATTTTATTAACAGCAACAGAAGCTCATCATAAAATGAAGTTATCAGATCTAACAAACACAAGCTGGGCAGCTATGAAATTAATAAAAAAAAGCTTGTCCGCTTATGATGACAAGAGGTACATATTAGACAATGGTTGGGATACACTAGCATATACATAATAATTTAATATAATACTGTATTATATGGAACAAACATGTGTGGAAGAAATATGTGAAAAACTTGAGAAGTTGAAAGGCAATTATAGGAAAGCATTGTTGGCATGCAAACAGGGCCGGGTGGAATATGATGTGATTCGTGCTGATTTTCTAGATACTAAACAATGTCAAATCACTAAAAAAAGCGATTACAATTAGAAATTAATTATTATCTAGAAAACATGATCATACCAGTAGAAAGCTTCTCAATTTAAAATGCAAAATATGCGAATGCAGAAAAATAAAATATTCCATTGGAAAATTTGATATGTAATGTGATGATGAAGATGATTGTCCTGTTCCTTCTGATTTTGTTTAACAGTTGAGAAGCTTAATGTTGAAGTTATTTTAACAAAATATTTCAATTCAGGCGATTGGGGAAAAAAGTGGACTTGCTAAACCTCAGGTGCATCTCTACATTTCATTTCAGTTGAGGCATACCAAACGGGGTTCTAGTAATGTTCTTTCCCAGAACATGCTAGCAAGAGGACTTACCAAACTTCAGATGTGTCTCTACATATTTTTCGGTAGAGTTGCGTGTTGAAATATCACCCAGTCAGAGATATCAAAATATTAGGGATGCTGGCTATTACAATTAGAAATGTATCAATAAAAAGCTTATCTAAAATGCAAATGCGTAAAAATGAAATATTCTATGATCAAGTGTGATATGTACAGTGATGAAGGGGATGATTGCCCTGTTCCTTCTGATTTTGTTTAACAGTTGAGACTAGACCCGATGCTGTTTTGGGTCGTGTGATTTGAAAACTTCGCCAAAAGTAGAAAAGTAAAATAGTTGCACCCTTCCGAAAAAGTAGTATACAAACTGGGGTCTGTTCCTTCCGACTTTGTTTAACAGCCAAGACTGAAATCATCTACGGCGTTGGGCTTGAAACATATTGATTACTCGATCTGCAGTTGTTTTATTTGGGGTTGAAAAAAGTAGCAAGTTATATTATCAATTATTTATAAGCAGTTTAGAAACTGGGGGTATAGGGAGAGTTTTCTTTGAGGGGGGTTGTAACGAGTTTTAAATTTGTTGGTTAGCTTGCCGGCTGATACATTTACTGACTCGTTGCATAAAACGCATACTTATTATACACTTAATGAGCATAAACACACGGAAATAACAAACGAACCAACATCGGTCATGTGGACATTCCTCACCCCTGGGGACATTCTTGGTCATAACTTGGACATTTTTGAGATCCCCAACCTATACACTTATTGGGCTTGAGCAGACAGATACAACCATCCAACCAGCATCGGCCCCGATGTCCTTCCCCACCCCATAGCAAAAAGCCCCTGGGTCATAACTTGGAAACCCGTCAGATCCCCCACTTAGAAGCATTTATACACTTACTGAGCATGTCAGAGTAGACGGATACAACCATCCAACCAGAACTGGCCCTGTGGTATATTTCTAACTCAGAGTCATACATTGGAAACTGTCAAGATCACCACCCTAATACCATATGTACATTTGCTGGGCATGAACAGACTGATACAACCCTCCAACCAGCGTCGGCTTCGGGTCTGTACCCACTCCTGGGTCATAACTTAGAAACCAGTCTCGTCACCTTGGGCATGTGTGGGTAGCGCATAGTCCAGTCGTAATGAGTGCCCGACTCCAGAGACGGTTGCTTGTTGAGGCCCCGGTGCTGAACAATTCTGCAACTTTTAAATACCCATGTTTCTGGACAAATATGGCAATAAGTATTGGTTTTACGTAGACATATGGCACTAAGTATTGGTTTTACGTAGAAATATTATCAAAACTTGTGCATTCGGGTCCACTATTCAATACATTTCAGCAGGGCGTACAATGTACCGTATTAAGCTATTCAATGTAGTTTATTATTCCTTTTAAATACGTCATGTAAATTGCTACACGAATCATGTCCGTGTCTATTTACACCTAAATGTTGAACAACGAGAATTTGCTGGTCAATAAACCTTAGATGTGCGCTTTATCTTTACTGTTTGTATTTTTGGTCACTTTACATTTTCAATTTTCTCAAACTTTACGCCAACTACTCTTTACAATTTTACGCAAACTACTTTTTACCCTAACAAGACTGAGTGACAAAACATCATTTTATTGTAATACGAGTTGCAATAATGATGAAAAAGCGCAAGCAAGTTTGTCTAAACGTAAACAATAGAAAAATATTACGCATTTGAAGTTACGCTGTGCCCTCTGCCACTATAACTTTACTATCGGGATAAGTAAAAGAACTACAAGGAATATATAACTGACTGTAGTAACCGAGAAATGTGGATGCTTTTCTACGTTCCATGCAGTTTATTTAAACGAGATTGGTTCTGGACTCAAAACGTTGGAGTGAAAAATCTTACCTGAATCGGGACGAAAAGGTTGAATTTCATGTTGACTTCATCGAAAACGCGCACCTATAAACAGTCGATTCCTGACGTGATATAGTTACAGATCCTTACAGATCCTCTTATAGTTGACGTCTTCGCGTGCGGACAGTCTGTTACTAATGTGCCTATTTTCCATAATCCATAATGGCACAGTGTGCCGATTATGGATTTTGAAAAAGGATTGATACTTTATGTTTTTCTACTGAAATAAGTTTCTATTTGTATTATGGTACGAAATATATAAATTTAAGTAATGTAAACTGTTGTTAGTTATTGTAATACATATACAAGAGGTATTCAACTCGTAACGTAACGTTTTGTTTAAGATGTTATTTTTCAGCGGAAGTGATTATCATAAAAAATGCTTGCTTTAGTTGAAAGACTCAACATGAAATCTCTTTCATAGCAATACAAGTACAAATCTAAGACAAGAGGTGCACAGCTCGTACCCATAGAGATATTAATAATTTGATTATAAACGGTAGTTCCATACATGACGAAAATATTATCTCATAAGGAAATGAGTGCTTCACAAACTTCACTACCGCTCATGAACAGTTTCAATCAAACCGAGACTGCAATATTTCGTATGTGTCGTGCTCGGCCGTTTCCAAAGGTCCATTATCATACTCTTTTTTCTTAGCAAGTCCACATTATGTAATTGTCTAAACTGCCGTTAGTAAAGAAAGTCTTTAATAGTGTTACAGGCCAAATATTTAGTTATTTTCTCTAGCGAACGTTTTTTGAAGTGAGCAATACGTTTTTCTTTGATAAGGAAGCCCTGCCCGTTTGTCGTTAAAGTTGAATGCCTGCTAGTGAGCGTGAGATGTGTTAAACTTTGTATTACCTCTCTTGAACAGACTCAGTAAAGGTATACTACTGTACTTCCTTGTTTCTGTCAGTGGCGACCACGAGATCCCCTTTTCAGTATGTTGTGACAATAGCAGTGCCGCATTAGAAGTGACAGTGCTCAGAGATTGTCACGTTGCTATCAGATTGCCTTTAAATATTACATAAGAGTTCAGAAGTGTAAAGTGTTTAGAAAGGGCACTGAAAGGGAAAAGTGGGTATAGATACCTCACGTTATAAGTGTGAGGATGGTATGCATTTGTTCGACAGTCTTAACTAGTCCTTGCCTCATTTTAATTTCATGTAAAGAACATCGCTTTTCCTCTATCACAGATTCTTCAAGGAAAGTCGGCTTTTACCAATCAGTATAATATGTTTGCAACATAAAACACAAAAACAACATATATTCAGATCTGATGAAAGAGGTACTAGCTTTCTGTTTAACTACTGTTACGCATTGCGTCTTATTTATATGCTGACTTACTGTTGTTATATAGTACGTCTTCTGTGTATATGCAAAAGCCCTTTAGCAAGTGTTTATACATTAAAAACTAGAACTTTAGCAGAAGTGCATTTACGCTTCGGTAATATTAGATCGCCGTACTATAACTCGAAGTATTGAAGGTAATATAACAACTTGTTTCTATATATATATATTTTTTTGAAATGTATTTTGTAGATGTATGTATTTTCTCACCCTTATATATATATATATATGTGTGTGTGTGCGCGCGCGTGTGTGTGTGTGTGTGTGCGTGTGTGCGTGTGTGTGTGTGTGTGTGTTCTAAACACATTAACCGTAGACTCCTGTGTATGCTCTACCTCTCTCTGAAGGCAGCTCTAAATAACATTCAAATGATCGTCTATAGTTGTTATACGTATGTTGCCTATTATTGCTAATTAGTTTTTTAGAGGATACAGCATGGCGAGGATTTCGTTTTTACATTTTCCCGTATTATTGGGATAACAATAGGGTAACGTGAGATTTAGTGCACTCTAGAACCTGGTTTAACCCCACCCTACAGCGGCCTTTTTAGCCATTGACCGTTCAAAGGAGGAGCACTATTGTCAACCATTTTATGTTTGTGATATCCTATGCCATGCCTTTTATTTATCCGTTGTTTTGTTGTTTGTTTCCATGCGCTTTTTTGTTAACTGTGATCTTTGAAATCAATGTTACATTTCCAATTCGACTTTTATATCTACTTTTAAACACTAGTCAATTAATAATTCCGTTACCACAGTGCCTTCAAACATTCCTTGAAAGTATTTGAAATGAAGAATACTTCTTTGAAATCTTGTGAGAGATACAAAATGAAAACTGTAGTTATAAAAGAAACATGAATTTAGCATAATAATTCTACTTTGACATTGAAATAATGACATCTATAAATAACATATAAACGTGTTTCAGATTATCAGAAATGCATATGTTATGATGACCTTTCAAACATTTATTAAAACTATCTGACAGTTTTCCTTATCATAAAAAGCGTTTTATAGGAAAAGGAATGAAGTCGGTATTCTACGAAAACGAGTATTTAGCGCAGCATAAGGATAGTAGTATATTAATAATAACACAAGTTGTAAACAAATATATGTTTATTCCAAAACTGTGGATTGGTGTACGGTTAACAACAATTATAGCGTTGAGTATGTCTTAGTTTATATTATTTGCAATTTCTTACTTTTCACCCACTAATTTGTTTTCTTTTAATAATAGTAGACATCCTATCGTCAAATTAATCACCTACGCACATGCACGTCACACGATGGTTGCCTGCAGTTTGTATGGGCGTACACATTATTTTACGTTTAACGTAGTTCGGTTGTTTTGTAACGGGTGGTGATGTCTTAATGTTATCGGCATAAACTAGTTAATCAATTATAGTATAATGTTTAATGTTTAACCAAAATATAGTGTTTTTTTTTTTTTTTAAAAAGCGTGTCTTTTACATTTTGCTTGATGAAACAGTATCATTTTATTTAGCATGGATATTCAGATTATGCACACAAAAAAAGAGTAGATATAAAGATCGATCAGGAAATGTAGCATTCAAGGACCACAGACAACCAACGTATAGAACAAACAATATATACAAATACGAATAAAAGACAAACATAAAAGGGTTGACTCTAGGGCTACCGCCTTGGAAAGGTCAGTGGCAAAAAGGACCGCTGGGGTTTAAACCAGGTTCTAGGGTGCACCAAACGTCACTCATACCCTATTGTCATCTCAATAAAACGAGACAAAATAGAGATATCACCGCCAGGTTATATTCTCTAACAAACAGGGCAAACTTAATAGGCATCAATTACTGCAAACTAACCAAATTTCATTTCTCGAAAGTCTGTAAATAGATTTTAATCTGATTTTCAAGTAGTCATTTGCAAAATATTATTATATATCAAAACAAGGTTATGATCCAAAATATACAATTTCGTTATGCTGAAACTTGATATTCAGATGTCAGTAATACAATTAAGTTACCATTACTATTTTAAGATGTTATCTTCACCATGATGTAAAGAACGTTTCAGGTAAAACAATTTTGTAAATAAAATATAAAGCTTTGACGTGAATCACTGT
Organism: Cyrtodaria siliqua; assembly: GCA_037043455.1. Taxonomy (NCBI): domain Eukaryota; kingdom Metazoa; phylum Mollusca; class Bivalvia; order Adapedonta; family Hiatellidae; genus Cyrtodaria; species Cyrtodaria siliqua. The sequence goes on from JAWPHD010001604.1 coordinate 213,440, forward strand.
CATTGGGATATTAAAATATCTACTGGGTAAACAAAAAAAATGCTGAAGAAGGTTTAATATTACAATTATTTAAGGTAGTCTAATGTTCTAGGTTGGCATACCTTTGGCAACCAAACAAAATATGTTGGTTAGACAGTGCTCTGTATTGATTTGATTTGGGGTCTGTAGGCCATTTGGCAAGGCCACTTTGAATGTTTAAAGAAAGAAAATGTTATAAGTCCAACAGGAAGAGTAGCATTTAAAGAATACAGTCACCCCAACAAGTATTACAACGCAAAGGTGATTCAAAAGTACAAAACGCTGTTTTTTTCGTATAACTTCTCGATCGGTCTTCAATATGTAGGTCCCTATTGATGTGTGTGTGTGTGTGTGTTTGTGTGTGTGTGCGTGTGCGTGCGTGCATGTGTTTGGGTGGGGTGCGGGAGGGGCTCAGATATCAACGGTCAATGTTTCCATTACCTTATATGGAAATATAAAACACGCTCATGACACGCCATGGATACATTGTCACAGAGAGAGGAGCCTATTGTTTCGAGTTCGGAATGTCACAGTTCATGGTCGCCATTATATCATGTGGGCATGATTCCGCGCGATAACACCGGAAGTATAAGACCTGCACTCAAGAAACTTAAAATTAAAAAGTCCACTGCTCTTGTGGATAACAGGAACCTTATTGCTGTCGGGGTTAGTACGCCAAAGTTCAAGTTCGCCATGACATCTTATCGACATACATTTGAAACACGATAACTCCAGAAATATAACACCTATGTTTATGAAACTACTTACTAGGTTCATTGCCATTGATGATGGAAATACCCTATTGCTTCAATGTGGCCATGACCTAATATGAACATAAGCATTCAGCACGATAACTCTGGAATTGTAATGCCCATGTTGGCTATGAAAATACTAAGGTGCATCGGCCTTGATGAGAGGATGAACCTTACTTCTTTTGCAATCAATATGTCACGATTGCAATGACTTCATATGGATATACGCATTCCCCACGATATCTCTGAAACTATAATGCCCACGCTCATGAAAATTCTGAGGTACATTGCCCGTGGTAATAAAAGGATCTCTTTTGCTTGAGGGTCAGTAGATCGAACGTCAAGGTCATATTGAATTGACAATGACGCAATTCTGAAAAAAAAATTCGCCTATATACAATAATTCAACTTTATGTACCGTTTCAGTGCGGTGATCTTGTTATATAATATGTTGAGGAATCCGTGCAGGTCATGACATTCGGTATTTCAAAACAAGTTTATAATTTCCCTCTGTAGTGTTTGCTTTTTAATTATCACATATTAAATTAAAATAGTTTACTTCTGTGAAAACCTAACGTCAAGATTAGCAAGGGTTTCTTGTTTTTTTTATTTGCATAAAACATCCGTATCTATATATTTTATTTGTGAGACATACCTGTTTTGTTTATTAACGCTAAGCAGTGATAGTCTCTTATAATTCAAACGTTGAATTGCATAGTACAGAATGTATTGTATTTTATACATGTTTATTATGTATTTTGCATTGATGAAACTTAAATAAATATGTTTACATTATATAAAGTTGGCGCGTAGCAAATGAAAAACAAAAATTAACGAATAATAATTTATAACGACGAAATATGTAATAAAATATAGGGGAGGATTGTCACAGGATGGCCATGAGTAGTTGGGACTAACTCAGGAAAAAATCAATGTCAGAAACTGCATTTACATTAGCTTAATGCAAATTTTAAAATATGTTAAAAATATACAGTGATCAAAGAAAAACAAGCAAATACACAGATGAAAGCTGAAAAAGAGAATGTTGTATTAACGTACAAGAGGTGTGTGCACTGTATCGAATGTACTGACTACTTTCTATAGATGACAACGTAATATAGATGCTGATGATGTTTCTTATTTAACCAACAGTAAAGTTAAAAAGAAATTAATACTCTGATATTAAATAACACGATGATACCAATTCTCTAATGCACGAAGAGATAAATACGGTGCGCGACTCCAGTTAACGTTGAATTGATCATCAAATGCCTCCTATGCGGATTGATGATATGAATATTATGAGGTTATGATCTGATGGATCTCCATCGAGGTTTGAGGTGGACCAAACACGTGTCCCGGGGGTCGTCGCCTCCACAAACTCCTGACCTATATGTCCAGGTACGGGGCCCGTTATACACCAGCTGGTTTCGCAGAGCTGGTTTCATCCCGAGGGCTTACACACTCAGAGGGTTTAGCTCCACACCTGGAGGCTTAGGCTTTAACGATACTTTTAGACGCCGTTTCATAAATCAAACAATCGTAAATAAAGATATCCAAGTCAGGTAATATTCTCTAACAAACAAGGCAGCATTAATATTGCAATAAAGGTGTAACATATACGTATAGCACAATCCGTAGTGATATTTGGGATCTACGAGCTCAATATATGTGGCTTTGTAGACGAATACCGCTTATCAGTATTTTTAAATGATCCTGTAGATAAAAGCTGAAAAAAAGCCTAAAAAGCGTCTAAACAAGTACTCAGTGACTTGGCAAAAGCCAGAGCAACAGACTAACAAATCGTTAAGGGTACGACAAGACAAACATCAAACTATACCTACCTTTGAGAATTTAGAGGGTCCACAATCTGTCCGGTCATCGCACAATAAAAGAGGAAACCATAATGGCGATTTGTAAATGGGTCAACCACTAAACATGCAGTGTGTTGCAAATGATACGGCCATAACCTCTTTTCATAAACTTTATAACAAGTTTCCTATTAGATACAATTTCCATCAGGTATGGAACTACCGTTTATAGACAAATTGTTGATGATATTTCGAAGTTAATAAATCACATCACCATAGAAGTCAGGTTGTGTCGCAGAAGAGTTCTTAAACTACTTTTATATATAAAAGGGAGATTAGGGTAACAAAATAACGTTTTGCAAAGGTTTTTCAAAGTGTATGGCAACACGGCTACACCTCTTGAAAAACGAATAATTTGAGAAACATAGACACCCTAAGAAGTAGCTCGGGGAACATCTCCATCTGTCAAGTTTGACAAAGGTGCTTCCGATTAAACCCCTCTAACCCCAAAACAACCTAACTTGTTTCTTGGTCTCGAGTCTTCGTGCTTACTGACTGGACTTAACCTTGTCGGGTTTGGATTCCAATTGTTGATCCGTCCCGACAACATGACCCAGACAATCTAAGGCGGTAGCGCTATTGTCAGTCTATTTGTGTGTGGGATATCATGTCTTGCCTTAGTTCATCTTGTAGTTGTTGTTTGTTTTTGTTTTTTATTTCGTTAAAGGTAAAGACTTCTATATTAAATTTGTCCGATCCTGACAAGGAGCTTATCCCCAGTACGGTTGCATCCGAAATAGGGGTAAGTGCAGTCCTACTGCTAGAGCAAGATGGGTGTAATCTCCCCGTCTCATTTATGCCAACCGGAAACTACTGCCTCGAATACAAAACTACTGTGTTATCGAAAATGTCGGAATGGGGTCACTATATTCCACATATATTCCACTCAGCTACATTTTAAAATGTATTCGGAATAGGGGGTTAACAGGTAGGTTACGGTAACATTCGTATTCGTTTGTTATGATAGAAAATATTTGAAACTCTTCATATAAGTTTGACAAACTGTTCAAGTGACATTGAATTGTCAATTTCAGTGTCACCAAAGGTTTATCAACACCTTAAACATTGTCATACAGTGACAATGATCAGTTTGTCTTTCAAAATAACAGTAACGTGAAGTAACGGTGACCTAGTAACCATCTTTCTCAGTTTTAAACATAAACCCCTTACAGTTCCGTTTCATTGGGATGACAATAGGGTTAGAAGTTTGGTGCACACTTGAACCTGATTTAAACCTCCTAGAGGCCATTTTGCCACTGACCGTTCCAAATCGGTAGCCCTACTGTCAACCGGTTTGTGTTTGAGATACATGTATTACTTCTTATTAACATTGTAATTGCTATTTGATTTATTGGGGCGTGTTTTAGTTGACAGTATGCTGAAAGCTACATTTCCTGTTCGACGTTTATGCCAACGTTTGTTGTTACTTCACAAGATATCACCGCTCAGCGCCATAATCGGGGAACAGTATAAACTGCGTATCACGAGGTTTAGGCATTTTATACAGTATTGGAAACGTAAACATGTATTGAGCTTGTTACAAGTTTATCAAAAGAAGCTATCATTTTGCAACGCAAGAATTTAACCTGGCGGGCATATCCTTATTTACATGTCAGTTTATTGGGATGAAATATGGTTAGAGTGTAGGTTGGTGCACCCTGGAACCTGGTTTAAACCCAGAGCGGCCCCCCTTTTCATAATCGTTCCAAGGCGGTAGCCCTATTGTTAACCCTTTCGTGTTTGTGATGTACTATTTTGCCTTTTATTTATCTTTAAAATTGTTCTGTGTTTCTGTGTGTGTTTGTGGTTGACTGCCGTCCTTGAATGCTACTTTTCCTGTTCGATTTTTGTATCTACTTGTATGGTTCTTTTACGTGTTCGGAGTATAGACCATATCAGAACTTATCAGAAAAGATCAGAAATGTTTTTGTTTTGTTTTTCGTATGTGAGGGTGGTGGTGCAGGATTATTCCCGATCACACTCTGCAATATATTTTTCGAAAATGGGGAGAGTGGTGGGTGGGGTGTAAATACATTATCCAGATGCGGATCTAGGACTGAGTCGGAACGAATGCCCGTAAGAAAGGGTGAAATTATTGATGCCTTTAATAATACTTCTCGGTATCTTGATGACATACTCAATATTGATGATCCGTTCTTTCCTCATATGGTTACTAACATTTATCCACCAGAGCTCACGTTGAATAAAGCCAACAGTTCGGATACAGTAGCAGCATTTCTCGATCTTCATCTCTCGATTTCAAATGATTGTATTCATACTAAAATCTATGATAAGATACATGATTTCAATTTTAACACCGTTAACTATCCACACCTGGATGGAGATGTACCTCGTTCTACCTCATACGGAGTGTATATCTCCAAGCTCATTCGATTTGCTAGAGCGTGTAATGATGTTATAGACTTCAATGATCGAAATCAAGTTATTACAAGTAAACTTCTTCAGCAGGGTTTTCGTTATCACAAACTACGTATATCTTTCTCTAAATTCTACCGCCGCATCGAGGGCCTGCTGGAAAAGTACAACACCAACATTAAAACACTTCTGCGACTAGGCATATCACAACCCTCATTCTATGGAGATGTGGTCTATAAACTTCGAAAGTTAAAGGGGTCTGACGGGTTTCCTGACCGCTTTATAATTTAATCAGGAAGTCGTCAGAAAAGGATATATATAACCCTTTGGTTTTACAGCGCACTGCATTTTTAGTGATTGACCCCTCTACAATCAGTCATTACGCTTCACTTTTCACTTGTGCGATGACTGTACTTCCTATTGGGACTCTATGATTGTACCTACTGAATCCTTTCAACTAAGGGAGGTGTGTGCGTGTGCTTTCGTCCCTCGGGTTTTCTGGTCGTACCCTAGATTGGTTTTCTCTTTAGCTCGACTACTATGGTTGTTCAGTACAATTCTGGATACATCCTGAGATGTTTATTATTTTGTATGTGTTTCTTTAGTTAGTTTCTCTGGATGTAGACTTTATTGTTAGAGAATTCCTTTTGATGGGATGTAGTTTTGTTTACACTGTCTTGTCTATTTGGGCGCTGAAGACAGGATAATAAGGAGGATTGTTTACACATAAAATCGATTCAAGCTAACCAGTAGGCCTTATTGCCTATTGACCGTTCCAAGTCGGTAAACCGGTCTTCACCACCCTTTCTGTTGTTTTTGTCTCTTTCATTGTATTATCAATTCCTTGTTTGCAGTACAGTGCGGACCTACAGTGCCATTGTGTTCGGACGCTGTGGTTTATATAGGACCCTATATCTCATCGTTGTTAGTGCATGTTCTGAATATTGTATTTGTAAACTCGTTACTTGAATAAAGGTGGACCCGGTCCGTGCCCCTTAAAAACAAGCAAGTGTAGGTTAAATCCATACTGTTTCTTTGATTTGGTGGGGTGAGGAGCGTAGCACCGTTCACCCTTGTTATCTGGGCGTAACCAAATTCAAATTATACAGTATGAATTAAATGTTGTTAATGGCTCATCATCACTTATAGGTTATTTGGAGATGCCCGCGAAAGAGGGGAATGAATAAAATAAAATGAATCTGGGAGCTTGCCCTACTCTTAATCAAGACTAGATTCATATGGGTTCTCTTACGTGCTAAGAGGATCGCCCATTTTACGTCCCCATCCGACGGACGAGACAAATATAATGAAAAGTGTACAAGAACAATACACAGTGGCTACTTGCACTATAGTCCTCCGGCTTTGGCAAATTATATAGTGGTATTTAAAATACTTTCAGTCACATTTTAATGAACACTGTGTCCAGGCGGTGGCTTGTGTGTACCTGGATGATCGAGATATTCATTTGCGAAAATATGTCTGCGACGGACACACACCTTGTTATACACTTCGCTGCTCTCGACATTATTTCGGCTTTTGCCACAGCATTTCGCCATGTTACCACACTAATAACCATAACATGGGCGTAGTTTTGCCTAAAATGATGTGTAGGCACACCGGATTTATAGAACGATAGATGATCCGGCTGCATGCCCCCTCGTATTTTTATTTACAAAACAGAGTACAGATCATGGGTTTTGATGATAAGTTTTTCCCGATGCCTAGACACGTACCTAGAGTGAATATAGGCAGCTACGCCACTGCATAATGTTGTAAAATATCAAGTTGTGTGTAAGATACGTTGGGCTTCGTTTTGCGATGCTTATTACAATATATGTACTGTAATGTTCAGAGATTTGCTATGTGCTAAGCTGACCGTAACGAACACCCTTTGCTATTTAAATTGACGATTTGTTAAGATCAAGCAATTTATTTTGAATAACATCTACAATCGGTCTAGCAGGTTTCTATCACCATTAACATGGTGAGCGTTATTATTAAAAAAATAATTGTTGATATATTACCACAATGCGTAATGTATCTTTAATATAAATACCGTTGACTTCGCTATCTTCAGACGTTTTTTTTGAAGGGTATTGTGGTCAATAAAACAAGAATATTATTTATTTTATATTCCGATTAGAAATTAAATTCTCTAACATAAAATCGTGCATTTTTCTTTATATTCGACAGTAAAAAGCCGTTAAAGAAATGGGAAATTATATAAATGATATTTTATGTATTTAATTAAGTGATGTAATTTATATATTAGATGAAAGGTCTTAACAAAACGAACAGCTTGATATAAAAAATAATTGCATGTGACTAGGCTAAACGTTTATATTTAAAAATTATGAGGTATATTTGATACGTTATTATTAAAAACGTGTTTAACTGACGACACAAACATATATAATTCATATTCATACCATTAAATGTTCGAATAGGTTATTTTTTCTTTAACCACGAGTCAATCTGTATTAATATGAAACAGCTCCCAAACATGTTATCATATTGCCTTTAAGTATTCAGCGTATTTTGTATAATTATGATAGCAACAAACTGCATGTTACTGTTGCAAGTTAATGGTCAATTATCACAGTCTTCCCTTTAATCCATCTTTGTAGTTGTCGTATGCTTTTGTGCGTGTTTGTGGTTTACTGGGGTCCCTGAATGTTGCATATCCTTTTCGAGTTTTATATCCTTTTAAACACGAGTAAATCTTTATTGATATGAAGCTGCTCCTAATAATGTTATCACATTGCCTTTAAGTATACAGTGTATTCATGAATAATTATGATAGCAACAAACGGATAGCAGTTATGCTATAATAACCATATAATTGAAACGTGAAACTTAAATCCCCAGTGCGTGTGACATTGAAGCATGCTAGTGCTGCAAGTCAATGGGCAATTATCAGAGTATATGGCCATTATTGATCATGCGCTTGTGGATATTGTTGATACAACCAAGAAGTACTGAATTTATTATCATAAAAACTGAACAAGACCAAGACGGAAAAGAAATTATCAAATGGTTATATAAAGTCTAACATACAGCGGTCTAAAAACTGCTCAAAACTGTGGAGCAACTTTACTGCTAGATCACAGCATGAAGCCTATTATAATTGACTTATTAATGTGGGTTTAGTAATTGATATCAATAAAACTGACCAGGCCTACCTATTACCACATGCGTTCTTGATGAAGCCTGTATAAAAAACTGTATATAAGGTTTGTGGTTACAACAACTTGTTTGAACTAGAATGAAAACAAAGTATTTTTTCTATTACCAAAATAAAAAGATGAGATAATTGTTGAAAGAAAAAATGGCGACTTTTAAAATCTAACATGTTTTATTAAAGGACTCAATGTTGATTGGCTATTCAGGCGGTCTGAAAAAACTATATATACCTCTGACGTCATGTACGTCAACCGTTTTAAACACGATAACCGTTGAGACGTCATTTTAAACGTCAGATGCAAAGCAACAACTCAATGAAATGCGTTATTTTAAGCGACGCTACGTTCCAACAACAAATTTAAACAGTATGAAGTTGTAGATTCTTCTCATTTGATGTTGAGAGATAGGGATAAAATGTAAGTTGCGAGTATTTGTTTGTATTTTGTGCAATCTCTCGGCAAAATATGTTTAATGATACATACAACTCCACGTTAGATAAGAAATAAAATAGTTCCAGCTGGTTTATATGTGCGAGATCAAAACCTGGTGTTAGGACTTGAAACACGTCGAAACCGCGGGCCTGTAATCCTTGTTATCGATGAACTTCAAGACGCCCACCAGGTATTGATCTGTATGGAAAGGCGTAGGAGACCCTGCTATTATAATTCTTTTTTACTATATGTTTAACTGACATTAAAAATGTTAAGCTTTTTTTATTATAATAAACACTACATTAAACATGTTAAGATTATTTTATCGCATTAAAAATGTTTAACAATTTTTTAAAACCCACACACATATTATAATAATCACTTCATTAAAAAGGTTAAAAAAAATTATCGCATTAAAAGTGTTAACCTTTTTTTAAAACCCACACATGTACACATTATTATTATAATCTGTCCAAAATAATAACAACCTCCCTATGATTTTATTTATTAAAACCCACACGTGTAACCTCCTTCAGCTCTCTGAAAATGTATACATTCTGAAAATCGAAACATGTTAAGCTGTGTGTGTTAAAATTCTAAATCTCGCGAGACAATTTGTGTCCGTGGGGATGGAAGCAGAAAGCTTAAGGTATGCGGGTGAGCAGGAGGGTTTTAGAGTAGAAATGCGTATGTGGAGGAGGGGGAGCAGGAAGTTTAGGGCTGTGGGAGGAAAGATGGTTTAAGAGAAGAAGTGTGTGCGGGGGAGCAGGAAGCTTATGGGATGCGGAAGAACGTATTCTTCTCTGAAACTAACAGAGATAAAGGTTTAATATATTTTATTTATTATCAGCTTATTGATCCTCTAACCAAGTTTTTTGAATTGGTGACTCTGGGGTCAAATTTGGCTTCGCCTCAGGGGTCACAGTTTTACATAGACTTATATAGGGAAAAACTTAAAACATCTTCTTCTCTGAAACTATAAGAGCCAAAGGATTTTGTATTTACCATCAGCTTATTGTCCTCTACCAAGTTTGTTCAAATGGTGACCATGGGGTCAACGTTGGCCCCGCCCCAGGGGTCACAGTTTTACATTTAAAACATCTTCTTCTATGAAACTACAAGAGCTAAATGTTTCTTTTTTTGTATTTTATTATCAGCTTATGTTCCTCTAAAAAGTTTGTTCAAATGGTGATCATGGGTGTAATTTGGACCCGCCCCAGTGGTCATAGTTTTACATAGACTTATATATATAGGGAAAAACTTTAAAAATCTACAAGAGTCAAAAGTTTAATATTTTGTGTTTACACTCAGCTTACGGTCCTCTACAAGTGTGTTTGAATGGTGACACTGGGGTTCAATTTTACCCCAATCCATGTTTTTTGATGGAGTTATGGCCCTTTAAAGGTTTAACAACAAAAACCTTGCCCGGACTAGTTCTCCGGAACCCTAGCCCAGATTTCAGCGAAACATTGCAGGGATGATCAGTACCAAGCGTAGTTGTGCATATCATTTTTTATCAAAAGAAGGATTGCTGTAAATTGTCATGAAAATCCATATCCTGTTTCAGAGGAGTTTCGCCAGAAGAATTTTACGGACAGACGACGCTTCGCGGCATTTCTGATCATAGCTAAAAATCACGCATTATACTATACAAATTTTACATTATTAAGACTATGTTGCAACATCTTTAGAATTGTTATGCCCTTGTATTATTTCATTATTAGTACTTGGTCATTACGTGGTCCGAGTATTAACATTCATACCCCATCAAACCCCTTCTCCGAGAAGGGAAAACGGGGTTGGCTGGGGTATGAAATAAAACCTTTATTGCGGCTTAAAAGGTTTGCCTATTGTAAACTTAAAACATTTAATAGGCAACTTGAAACAGGTTATCACATTTTGTTCAGAAAATATGTTTTTAAACATGTTTTATTGTCAAAATATCCGCTATAGTCCTGCTAATATAGGCTTCCAATCGCTTAATGGAATTAAGACTGGACCACGCAATGTCTAATCGATGAGTGTCACTTGACAAACCTGTTTTTCAGACGCTGTATATTACGGACATTTCCTACAGTGTTTTATGCGCATCATTTTAGCGCATACATATCTAAGAGAGACTACGTACACAAATAACATACTTTTTCAAACTTTGATATATTTCCCCGTAGATTTCATTATTGTGAACCTAGTTAACTGTTTACTGAATAACGAAAGTAATTGTTGATACAATAAAATCAAATATAGTTTCAGTATTTTGACAGTATTCGGCAAAAGGGTTTGCAACGGCCGTGTAACTCAGTAATAAACGCTGCCACCTCTGTAGCAATCAAAGCTCGGACAAGTTCGAAAACCAGCTATATCGGACCAGAAAACCCAGAGTTATGTGCCCTTGAATTATTGAAAAATGCCATTTCAGCCTTGTGAACAATCTAGCGCTTCATTTTATATTCGTTCTTTTCCAAACATTGCCAGATTGTTGATATCAATGACAGAAAAAAAAACATAATATAGGAAAATTTTGTGAAAAACGGTATATGGGTACAAAAATAATTTATTTATATAAAAAAAATCAAATTTTAGCGAACATGCACACCGGTTACTAAGTTACAATACTTGTAAACAAACATGTATTCCGTTGAGAACATTACAGAATTCCTTTATATATATATATATATATATATATAAATTTTTTTTAAAGTTTTTTTTTTCCTGATAATTGGGAGCTTAGGTGCCCTTGTTTGATTATTTTTACACATTATGGGAAGAACATATTCTTCTCTGAAACTAACAGAGATAAAGGTTTAATATATTTTATTTATTATCAGCTTATTGATCCTATACCAAGTTTTTTGAAGTGTCGACTCTGGGGTCACAGTTTTACATAGACTTATATAGGGAAAAACTTAAAAAATCTTCTTCTCTGAAGCTATAAGAGCCAAAGGTTTAATATTGTGTATTTACCATCAGCTTATTGTCCTCTACCAAGTTTATTCAAATGCTGACCCTGGGGGTCAAAATTGGCCCCACCCCAGGGGTCACAGTTTTACATTTAAAACATGTTCATCTCTGAACTACAAGAGCTAAAAAAAAATTGTTTTGTATTTTATTTATCAGCTTATGTTCCTCTAAAACGTTTGTTCAAATGGTGACCATGGGGTGTAAATTGGACCCGCCCAAGTGGTCATAATTTTACATAGACTTATATATATAGGGAAAAACTTTAAAAATCTTCTTCTCTGAAACTACAAGAGTCAAAGGTTTAATATTTTGTGTTTACACTCAGCTTACGGTCCTTTACCAAGCTTGTTGGAATGGTGACCCTGGGGTTAAATTTTACCCCACCCCAGGGTTTTTGATGGAGTTATGGCCCTTTAAAGGTTTTACTACTAAAACCTTGTCCGGACTTGTTCACCGGAACCCTAGCCCAGATTTCAGCGAAACATTGCAGGGATGATCTGTACCAAGCGTAGTTATGCATATCATCACCGTGTTCCTGTTAATCGATTTTTGGTTGAGTTATGGCCCTTGTGTTACTACACAAGCATTGTCCGGACTAGTTCTCCTGAACCCATTGCCGGATTTCAGAGAAACGTTGCAGGGATGGTCAGTACCAAGCCTAGTTGTCCATATCATTACCATATTCCGATTGAAAGATATTTGGCAGAGTTATTGCGCTTTAAACATTTTAATACAAAAGCTTTGTCCGGACAAGTTCTGTTGAACCCCTGGACTAGTTCTGCTGAACACCTGGCCGGACGAAACTTGGAAAGAATGATCTGTATCAAGCTTAGTTGTGCATATCATCACCGTGTTCATGTTGAATTATTTTTAAATTTTTTAATACACAAGCTTTGTCCCGACTACTTCTCCTGATCCCCCTATAAGAGCTGTTTTACCGAGTGGAGCGTCAACATGCCCTCTTTGGCCTCTTGTTTGTATTTGTATTATTAAAAAACATATAATAAAGATGCAGTTTTATTCAATATATTTATTCGAGTATGTCTATAAATACATCAGTTAAAGTTTGCTGGTTTCTAGGCATATCAGATTGGACATCTGAACTTAATTTTTAGTCTATTTTGTACTGAAAATCACCTCTCACAATGGATCATGTCACACGGCAATTTTACACAGAACAGAAAACTGTTTTTCTTTGGAACCCGTCAGCTTGCAACCAAATTACTTTCTTGCAAAGTGTTTAAGGTGTTGCATTCTTATTTGAACCCTTAAGCATAGCTTTAAATCTTGTCCTTGCTGCAGTAGTTTAATATGACCAAAAGTGCATATGACTGTCCGTAAATGCGCTATCAGTGATGTAAATAGGTCCCTGAAGCTCATAAACATTGCTTGCACATGCATGTGCGATTTTAGAGGTCAGCTGGCCAAATTTTGGTTTTAAGACATTTCCCGCGGTTGTGGAAATAATGTCCATTAAAACGGTACAAACAATTATCGGGTCTCTCTTTTGTCATGGTTCTCGTCGCGCTGGCATAGCACGCCAGAAAACATCGGCAAATTGTGCATTGTTTTGCATAATGGCGGTAAATGATCAGTGAACTTGTATAACTATTACAGAGAAAAAACGAGAAAGACAATCACAGGGAGAAAACTGTAAATAACTGGTGACTCTGTTTCATACAATCTATAAAGCTGTCTCGTGAAAAGTATGCTACGCACTACGAAAACTCTGATTGGCAAATCGAAGCTACCAAGAAACGCATCGATTGTTTTTAAAATAGCGTACCTGGACAATTACGTCCGTAAATGGTACGGAGTGAATTAAAATTAAATGTGGACTCTGAAATATAAACACGTAATTGACATGGATACGCGATTTATCTGGAGCACTGCCTACCTCAGAGCTAGAGACCCCTTTATAAAGAAGGTAGAGTATGTGGCACAACTCCATCTGCAGGTTTCTGAAGACATCACGCAATGCCTGCATAAACAACTGACTTAAACTTTATATACCACACGTGCATACATAAAACTCACCAAAGAAAATAATATCATGCCGATCTAGTTATGTTTCTTCCGACATGTTCAATGTTTTTTTCAAACTCATACATATAGTATGTGGACAAAAGTTGATACCGTTAAATGGATTTTCATCCCAGGCGCTTCGCGCCAAATCCCCTATTAACAAGTAAGGGATGATACGTGTTGTAAACAGATTAACTATGTATATGATGATCAACACCTTCCGGTCAATGGGTGAATAGATAGAAATAACAAATTAAAGCCTGACTTATTTAAAACAGTTTATTATAAAACTGACATCAATTTCGATCAAACAAGTCGAACATCATGTGAATCTGGTAGTGTCTTGGTCGAATATGATCAAATTCTACACAGTCTAAAAAGATGTTTGTGGTCGAGAGGAAAATGTTGTTACATTTGAAATCTTTTCGCCACGTACCGCTGCGGACTTGAATCCATCTAAGATATTCATGAACAGGATATTGGTGTGCCAAAGGGCCCTATTCTCTCTGTCACCCGTTTTAATAAACGAAATGGCAGTATGGTTCAATGCATTAATCCTGGTGTGGATTGTTGTCTATATGTCGTTATATGTCATCGTGCAAAAACAATAAACGCATACTTGGTCAGATGAAAATGACTTTAAATTTTCAAAATGTAAAAGTCATTGTATGCATTTTGGCAACTACGCAAAAATCATGAAGATCCTCATCTTACATTGGATGGTCCACCAATACCAGTAGTAGATGAAACCAAATGTCTTGGTCTTTACATATTTTGTTTTCCGTAACATAACTTTCATATCACAACTTAAATACTTGAAGGCCAAATGCCTTTAAGCTCTTAATTTACTTATAGCTGTTGCAAACCCGAATCGAGGAGTTCATCGAAAAGTGCTCTTACATCTGTTGATTTTGGTAATAATCATAAATAAACATATAATTTAAATGCATGTTCATTATTGTATTTGCCTATTTAATTTAAGTCTAATGATACCTTGTGAATCCCTAAATACGTTTTTTGGGTGTCGATTTCTGAAATACTATTTTATGAATGAATGAATGAATGAATGCATGACCGACAGACCGACCGACCGACCGATCGATATAGCTTGTTTATAAACTTGTTTGAGCTTTCATTAATATCAACAATCTGGCAAGGTTGGTAAAGATCAAATACACAATGAATGTGCTTGAGAGCTCACTAAGTGTCATGCTGTCATTTTGTTAAAGTTTCCTCATCAATACCACTTTTGTTTTTTGAGAAATAGTCGTCACACAATCGTATTTTTAAACCCAGTTCACACACTAGGAATTAAATACGAATGCTCGAAATGTCGGCGACGTTAATGTAGTTGGAGATGTTTCAAGGTATTTTGTTTCTTTACGCTGTGTTATTAAAGGTTAGTTTAAGAAAAAGATTATGGTGATAAATAAACATCTTGTTGCAAGCCCCTTTAAAACTATATGTAGCAGTGGCGGCCATATTAATTTTCCAGTTAACCTGACTGTTACTTGGAACCAGCTACACATCAAAAGAAGGATTGCTGTAAATTGTCATGAAAATCCATATCCTGTTTCATAGGAGTTTCGCCAGAAGAATTTTACGGACAGACGACGATTCGCGGTATCCTTGATCAGAGCTTAAAATCACGCATTATACTATACAAATTTTACATTATTAAGACTCTGTTGCAACATATAAAGAATACAGCTTTAGAATTGTTATGCCCTTGTTTTATTTCATTATGAGTACTGCTATTTCTTTCTGTTAAAATCGACAAGACATGACATTAATTATAATAATGTTTATTTTATTATATAGCCACCTTCACATGTCACGATGGGATATCGATCGTGTCGAGCTGGGTTTGCGACGGTTATGAAGACTGCTTCGATGGATCGGATGAATTAAACTGCAGTAAGTTACTACAAGATGACGTGACGATAACTTATTATGCTTTCCAATAGACAGTGGTAATTACGTGGTCCGAGTATTAACATTCATACCCCATCCAACCCCTTCTCCAAGAAGGGAAAACGGGGTTGGCTGGGGTATGAAATAAAACCTTAATTTCGGCTTAATGTAAACTTAAAACATTTAATAAACAGGTTATCACATTTTGATCAGTAAAAAATGTTTTTAAACATGTTTTATTGTCAAAATATCCGCTATAATATCCTGCTAATATTAGCTTTCCCATCGCTTAATGGAATTAAGGTTGGACCAAGTAATATCTAAGGAAGGAAGGAAGGCATGAATGAATGAATGAATGAATGCATGCATGAATGAATGCATGAATGAATGAATGAATGAATGAATGAATGAATGAATGAATGAATGAATGAATGAATGAATGAATGAATGAATGAACGTGGTTCTTTTGGCAACAAATATGGAAACATGATAATAAAAAAGAAATAAAACTGCTGATTTCTGGAATAATTCAATAAATACAGATCTATATTACTTTTCGTTATTCACTGTGTTTTTGTTTATTATAAATTGTTTTATGAGAGTGGGCACTTACTAGGTATAATACATCTTGGGTGTGGTCTTACGGGTAACATGGCAGATATAACCTGTATATGTATGGGTGTATACCTGTTGTGTCTATGTTCTGTACACATATGTAGGTGTGGTCCTTTAACGTAACGTGTTGTGTGTTGCCTTCAAAATATGCATGCGTCTGCGGAATGTTTTTTTCTTCCAAATTACATTTTAAAATTATAACTATCGCAGAAATATTGACTTTACTTTTCTTCTTTAAATATATATTTCAGTAAATTGGTCCTAGGTTCAGTTCTGCTCCTGAAATGAACAACATCATGCCAATAAAACCCCACGAACCTATTAGTTTACGTATTTCTTAGTTTTAGGACAGTCTTGGGGCACATGAGGCATTCATTTATAATTTCTGAAGTCGGTATTATAATAAATGTTTTTTGGCGATAAAAAAACTGAATGGTTCACCATGAGACGAAATTTATTTTTGTTTCTTTTTTTTTCTTACCGTAACATACCTTGCATATCATAACTTAAATACGTGAAGGCCAAATGCATTAAACCTCTTAATTTACTTAAAGTTGTTGCACTTGCATTCATCGAAAAGAGCTCTTACATGTACAACTGATGATTTTGGTAATAATCGTCATAAACATATATTTTGAATGCATATTCATCATTTTATTTACCCATTTAATGATACCTTGTGAATCCCTCAACAATCAATCCATAAATCAATAAATCAAGCAATCAATCAATCAAAATCTATCAATCAATCAATCAATCAATCAATCAATCTGTCGAAAAAAATAAATAAATAAATACGTAAATAAATAAAAAATGAATCTATGAATGTTGGTCTTTTGGCAAAAAATATAGTAAAAAAACACTAAAACCGCTGATCCCCGGAATAATTCAATCAGCACATACAGTAAACTCTCGCTAATCCGGACGATCATGGGACTGACATTTTTGTCCGGATTTGCGGGGTGTCCGGATTACTGTTTTACATTTAACATAATTAAGACTTTGTTGTAACATATAAAGTTTATAGCTTTAGACTTGCTATGCACTTACTTTTAGCTCACCTGTGCCGAAGGCTCAAAGTTAGCTATTATAAAGGCATTTTGTCCATCGTCCGTCGTCCTTCCGTCGTCCGTCCGTTAGATTTTAGGGTGCACCAAACCTCACTCTTACCCTACTGTCATCCCAATAAAGTCGGACAGTGTAAATAAGATATCCCCGCCAGGTTATATTTTCTAACAAACGAGGCAACATTAATAGCCAACATAAGTAAAACAAAATAAATGATCATGTATATATAATATAAAAAAGCATAGAAGAAATATAAAAAGATCGGACAGGGAAAGTAGCATTCAAGGATGACAGTAAACCACAAAACACAGAAACAAACACGCAAACAGACAAACAAGAAGGCAAAAGCAAACATAAATGTAAACGACATCACAAACACAAAAAGAGAAAGCAATAATTAAAAAGAAATAGAAAGCATAAGTAACAGCAAGTAATAACACCACTAATTTGTAGTCGGGGCGACTTTTCGGCCGCCACACAGCACTAAACACTTTGTTTCTTTTCTTCATATCGCTTTTAATCAAATGGCCTGCTTCTCATTTCTTCATTACGCTATGTTACGTGTACGGGTAAAGGCTAAATCACTCGCGAAAATATGAGTTGTCTCACTTTTCGATGAAAATAAATCCTATATTCACTCCAAACCAAAAATATTCTCTATGTATTTATATGAATAAAAACCAAAGTCCAGAAAGTCACCAAACAAGTACTCAATGACTTGACAGAAGCCAGAGTAACAAGAGAATAAACCAGTAACATGCCAAAACAAGACCAACATTAAACGTAACTATTCCTTTCACGATTTAAAAACTGACTTGGACAAATCAACGATCATGCCCGTTTTTTCGGTATGACCTCGTTTGGATGTAAACACTTTTTAAAGAAGTTCTACTCTGGCCTTGGTCACCCGGTCTGCGTTTGATTTCTTCGCTACGCTGAGCTGCACGGATTCAGCCTGGAGAAACAGTACCAAGGCCTGTAGGAAAATGTTAGGTTGAAATTGCTACTTATGTAAGGGGAGATTTTGGCGAGACTTTGAGAGATTTTATGTGACTTTCACAATAGACGCGTTTTAATGTTAATTAAACCTTTTGAAATTTAAAATGTCTTACTTTTAACTTGTGAGAAGCAGCACGTGATGTCAACAAATGTAACTATACTGTTGTGTTATGCTGTATTTGGCGAACTTTATACCTTGTTATCTGTTATTATACCCACGTTTTTGAAAATTGTAGGTGCACCCATACAATTGTAGGTGTACCCATAAAATATATAGGTGCACCTACAATCATTATCTTTCTTCTTCATGAAAATGCGTATATATATGATACAAAATATTAAAACATCGGTGGTGCGTTATTGTCCGTCATATAGGCCCTCGACCAATATCGGACCGATATGTCGGACAATAACGCTCCACCCATATATTAATCACTAATATTGTCCAAAATCCCTCCCTCTCCTTCTCCACCACCTATCGTAAAACGTAAATTTTTAGGATTGTTATTTTATTTTATTTACTGTTAACTGTTTCCAGTATTGTTAATTCATTGTTATCTGTTATCATCAAATTCAATTTGCTGTTATCCTGTTATGGGACACACTCCGTCTACCCTATCCCCACCCCAGCCCATCCTCAAGTAGCTTCATTTACAACATAACGTCATGCAAATGTTGACCTTTATTTGACTGGAAAATGGGCGAATACAGTCGGCTAATTGCTAGTGGGCGCTTTATCGGCATAATCAGCCCAGATCGATATCTGCGCGTAAGATTTAGGTGTGTTCCTAGGTGTAACGTGAAATGTACGGTCTGAATCTGTGTGGGAGTGGTAGTTTGAAACCAGTTGCCTCTAGGTTCTTTACGATTGCTGGTTTCTACTTATTTGTACATTACAGGTATGGCCTTTATATGTAGGAGCGTGGGTTATTTGAAGTCTTCTGACACTACTTGGGTGTATACTTACGTTTAAAGTGGCAGGTATGGCCTGTATCGGTATGAGTGTGAGTTGTGGTTTACGGCTTTCTAACACTACGAGGGTGTGTATTTAAATGTCGCATGGTAGATATGGACTGCATGTGTAGGATTGTTGGTAGCTATAATCTCACTGTATCAATGTGTTGTACACTATGTGGTGTAACATGATAGGTGTGTCCTGTGTCTGTGTGAGTGTGAGCTACTTGAAGCATTCTGAGTGTTCTTGAGTTCTTGAGTTTATACCTAGTTTGAAATGACAGATATTGCATTATCTGTATGCATGTGAGTAGCTTACAGGCATACTTCAATGAATTTATTTGATTTTACGCTAGAACAAGGCGACGTCACCAAAGTGATGTCATGACGTTTCACCAAATAGTCAATTGTCATTTAAGACATACGTATAGCACATGAGGAAGACATCTATCCCACATGCCTAGAAATGGGAGAAAGTGCAAAATTCTTACGTATGTCGGGATTTATACAGGACTGGTTCTACTCCGGAAGAATGAGGTGTTCTGTCTCTACCACAATAAAAACGACCGTCATAAAATGGCCTAACATGTGAGAAAATGACGTAAAATACCATTCAAACAAACAAACTTGTTCGAACTTTCATTGATATCAACACTCGTGCTAAGTTTGGTAAAGAGCGAAATTCAAAATGAATTTGCTAGTGTTCACAAATATCAGAATATTACATTATACAATACAATCAAGGGCCATAACACTAGTGTTACTATTTTCATATAGATGGTTTTCAAGGCTATCATTAATATCAACAATCCGGCGAAGTTCGGTAAAGATCAAATACAAAATGAAGGTATTAAAATGCTCACTATGCTGAAAGGGCATTTTTCAAGGGGCCATGATTCTAGCGTTCCTGGGCCGATATAGCTTGTTTATTAACTTGTTTGAGCTTTCATTAATATCAACAATCTGGCAAGGTTGGTAAAGATCAAATACACAATGAATGTGCTTGAGAGCTCACTAAGTGTCATGCTGTCATTTTGGTAAAGTTTCTTCATCAATACCACTTTTGTTTTTTGAGAAATAGTCGTCACACAATCGTATTTTTAAACCTAGTTCACACACTAGGAATTAAATACGCATGCTCGATACAAAATGTCGGCGACGTTAATGTAGTTGGAGATGTTTCAAGGTATTTTGTTTCTTTACACCGTGTTAATAAAGGTTATTTTAAGAAAAAAATATGGTGATAAATAAACATCTTGTTGCAAGCCTCTTTAAAACTATCTGTAGCAGTGGCGGCCATATTAATTTTCCGGTTAACCTGACTGTTACTTGGAACCAGCTACTCATCAAAAGAAGGATTTCTGTAAATTGTCATGAAAATCCATATCCTGTTTCAGAAGAGTTTCGCCAGAAGAATTTTACGGACAGACGACGATTCGCGGTATCCTTGATCAGAGCTTAAAATCACGCATTATACTATACAATTTTTACATTATTAAGACTCTGTTGCAAGATATAAAGAATACAGTTTTAGAATTGTTATGCCCTTGTTTTATTTCATTATTAGTACTGCTATTTCTTTCTGTTAAAATCGACAAGACATGACATTAATTATAATAATGTTTATTTTATTATATAGCCACCTTCACATGTCACGATGGGATATCGATCGTGTCGAGCTGGGTTTGCGACGGTTATGAAGACTGCTTCGATGGATCGGATGAATTAAACTGCAGTAAGTTGCTACAAGATGACGTGACGATAACTTATTATGCTTTCCAATAGACAGTGGTAATTACGTGGTCCGAGTATTAACATTCATACCCCATCCAACCCCTTCTCCAAGAAGGGAAAACGGGGTTGGCTTGGGTATGAAATAAAACCTTAATTTCGGTTTAATGTAAACTTAAAACATTTAATATGCAATTTTAAACATGTTATCACATTTTGTTCAGTAAAAAATGTTTTTAAACATGTTTTATTGTCAAAATATCCGCTATAATATCCTGCTAATATAAGCTTTCCCATCGCTTAATGGAATTAAGGTTGGACCAAGTAATATCTAAGGAAGGAAGGAAGGCATGAATGAATGAATGAATGAATGCATGCATGAATGAATGCATGAATGAATGAATGAATGAATGAATGAATGAATGAATGAATGAATGAATGAATGAATGAATGAATGAATGAATGAATGAATGAATGAATGAACGTGGTTCTTTTGGCAACACATATGGAAACATGATAATAAAAAAGAAATAAAACTGCTGATTTCTGGAATAATTCAATAAATACAGATCTATATTACTTTTCGTTATTCACTGTGTTTTTGTTTATTATAAATTGTTTTATGAGAGTGGGCACTTACTAGGTATAATCCATATTGGGTGTGGTCTTACGGGTAACATGGCAGATATAACCTGTATATGTATGGGTGTATACCTGTTGTGTCTATGTTCTGTACACATATTTAGGTGTGGTCCTTTAACGTAACGTGTTGTGGGTTGCCTTCAAAATATGCATGCGTCTGCGGAATGTTTTTTTCTTCCAAATTACATTTTAAAATTATAACTATCGCAGAAATATTGACTTTACTTTTCTTCTTTAATTATATATTTCAGTAAATTGGTCCTAGGTTCAGTTCTGCTCCTGAAATGAACAACATCATGCCAATAAAACCCCACGAACCTATTAGTTTACGTATTTCTTAGTTTTAGGACAGTCTTGGGGCACTTGAGGCATTCATTTATAATTTCTGAAGTCGGTATTATAATAAATCTTTTTTGGCGATAAAAAAACAAACAGGGATTCGTTTTTAAAGTTTGAAATTTTAACCGAGGCAAATGCCTCGGTGTGCCTCAGCTTCGCTACGGGCCTGAGTATTTGTATGCCTATTTTGACAGCTAAGTAAACATCATGAAGACCCTTATCTTACACTGGATGGTTCACCATGAGACGAAATTTCTTTTTGTTTCTTTTTTCTTACCGTAACATACCTTTCATATCACAACTTAAATACGTGAAGGCCAAATGCATTAAACCTCTTAATTTACTGAAAGTTGTTGCACTTGCATTCATCGGAAAGAGCTCTTACATGACTGTACAACTGATGATTTTGGTAATAATCGTCATAAACATATATTTTGAATGCATATTCATCATTTTATTTACCCATTTAATGATACCTTATGAATCCCTCAACAATCAATCAATAAATCAATAAATCAAGCAATCAATCAATCAAAATCAATCAATCAATCAATCAATCTGTCGAAATAAAAATAAATAAATAAATACGTAAATAAATAAAAAATGAATCTATGAATGTTGGTCTTTTGGCAAAAAATATAGTAAAAAATAACTACAACCGCTGATCTCCGGAATAATTCAATCAGCACATACAGTAAACTCTCGCTAATCCGGACGATCATGGGACTGACATTTTTGTCCGGATTTGCGGGGTGTCCGGATTACTGTTTTACATTTAACATAATTAAGACTTTGTTGTAACATATAAAGTGTATAGCTTTAGACTTGCTATGCACTTGCTTTTAGCTCACCTGTGCCGAAGGCTCAAAGTTAGCTATTATAAAGGCATTTTGTCCATCGTCCGTCGTCCGTCCGTCGTCCGTCCGTTAGATTTTAGGGTGCACCAATCCTCACTCTTACCCTACTGTCATCCCAATAAAGTCGGACAGTGTAAATAAGATATCCCCTCCAGGTTATATTTTCTAACAAACGAGGCAACATGAATAGCCAACATAAGTAAAACAAAATAAATGATCATGTATATATAATATAAAAAGAGCATAGAAAGCAATAATTAAAAAGAAATAGAAAGCATAAGTAACAGTAAGTAATAACACCACTAATTTGTAGTCGGGGCGACTTTTCGGCCGCCACACAGCACTAAACACTTTGTTTCTTTTCTTCATATCGCTTTTAAACAAATGGCCTGCTTCTCATTTCTTCGCTACGCTATGTTACGTATACGGGTAAAGGCTAAATCACTCGCGAAAATATGAGTTGTCTCACTTTTCGATGAAAATAAATCCTATATTCACTCCAAACCAAGAATATTCTCTATGTATTTATATGAATAAAAACCAAAGCCTAGAAAGTCACCAAGCAAGTACTCAATGACTTGACAGAAGCCAGAGTAACAAGAGAATAAACCAGTAACATGCCAAAACAAGACCAACATTAAACGTAACTATTCCTTTCAAGATTTAAAAACTGACTTGGACAAATCAACGATCATGCCCGTTTTTTCGGTATGACCTCGTTTGGATGTAAACACTTTTTAAAGAAGTTCTACTCTGCCCTTGGTCACCCGGTCTGCTTTTGATTTCTTCGCTACGCTGAGCTACACGTATTCAGCCTGGGGAAACAGTACCATGGCCTGTAGGAAAATGTTAGGTTGAAATTGCTACTTATGTAAGGGGAGATTTTGGCGAGACTTTGAGAGATTTTATGTGACTTTCACAATAGACGCGTTTTCATGCTAATTAAACCTTTTGAAATTGATAATGTCTTACTTTTAACTTGTGAGAAGCAGCACGTGATGTCAACAAATGTAACTATACTGTTCGAGGGCTTAACGCGAAACTATTGTAACTCACTTTTTTTCTGAAAATGATTTTTTTACATAATCCTTATCAGATACTGACCCTTTATAATGTCACAAAATATTAGAACTAGATTCTAAAATTTGGTGGAGAAAAATAAAAAGTGTCATATTATTGTATCTCATACAGCTTTTTTTTTTTAAAGCGAAACTATTGTAACTCACCTTTAAATCATTTAAAATAGTTTTGTATTTGTTTTTGATTAAATCTTCATATAAGGGATTGTTTATAGCCAACAAAATGATGTTGTTTCTTGCAAATTTATTTAAGATTATAATAATTTACACAAGTTTTGCTTTCAAAAATAATTTGGCGCGAAACTATTGTAAGTCAAATTTGATTTTCATTAAACTTTACAATATTTACATAATAATTATTCCAAATGAAGGTAATAATAACTGCTCTATGTTTCTTATGTGAAATATAAGTTAAATTAAAGATTGAAGAACTTTAAGGAGTTTTATTGCATACTATTCTTAGGACATTAAAGGTTATTTGTATTAAAAACGCGGTAATGAAAGTATGTAAGGTTGGTTTTTATTCATTTTAGCCTCCACTTGGGATCACAGAATTAGGGATATCAGTGGTTCCACAGAAGAATTAATAATTATTGCCAAGCCCCTTTTTTTCCAAGCTTTGCAAACTGATATGAAGTTAATGCGGCCTGAACTGTTGTATTTTGTGTTGTTTATCTGGTAAAAATATATATTGTGAAAAGTTTTTTTTAAACATTGCCGAAACATCATGTGCACGTATGTTTTTCTGTGTAAAGTATTGATAGGATGTACTAAAGTCATGAAACAGATTAATATTTTAAACTTTTAGTGCGGTTTATTTACAGATTTTCATTTGTGAATTCCAGGAGTAATATCTATTTTCCGGGGTCTAATTAGGTAATATTAATGATGTTTTGAAATTTTTCGATACTCAATTTAAGTATTTCTATCTGTAAAGTGGACAAATTGTTTTATACTTCAAAGCTAATAATGTTAAAATATTAAGCAAGTTTTACACATCACTCTCTCAAACAATGATTGTTGAGTTCGAATTTGTGGTAATTGAGAATAAATTTTAGTTGTTTCTCTAAATTCAATGAAAAACAACACTGTTTTATTAATATTACTTACCCTTATGTGTTTAGGGATTTTTAAATAATTAGTAGTATTAATAAGGTGAGAAAGTTTTCCCATTGATTTACGAATGTCGATTGTTCTTAGTACCCACGTTCAGGTGATTCATGGCCAATAGAAATAGTCTAAAATATTAAAATTGGAGCCGAAAATGACTTAGAACAACATATAAAAAACAACTTTATAAACTCTTTAGGCCATCCTTAATAAACAGTTTGTTTGCGGTTTCCCTGCCCAAGATTTCATAAGTGGGTAGGTATGTACATGTAGGAAGGTACATATTTTAACAATTGCTTTGCATTAAAGGGGCCCATAGCAATCTTGAAGTATTCATCAAAGTTTAAATTATGAATCCAGTATAAGTGTAACTTTAAACCAGCTTGCATATAATTATATTAAAGGAAATATAATTTCAAATCCTACTTCTTTCTTCTGACATAGGTTTTAAATATAGTCTTGGTGTACATTAATCAACAATTGATAATATGTAAATAACAACTGCTTTGAATTATTGAAATAATTATGAAGAATTATTTAAAACATGCAAGATATTTGGAAAAACTAACCCGACGCCATGATTTTTAAATACATCAAGATTGCCGTGTGCCTCTTTAAGTGAATGGTTCTATCCAGGACAGGTTAAAGTCATTTTACAATTTAAACTAACACAGTTATAATATATGCAGAATTGTGCAGTTGCAACTGAGACACTATTTTGTATGGGATTATTCAGTCAAGTTTAATAATCTGGAAGGCTCGTGTGGTCCAATTTTTAAAGTTTTTACTTCCAACACCCCTTCCAAACCCCTCTGCAAACAACGCGTACCCCTCCACCTCCTAAACCGAAAGAGGAGACACAGTGGGGAAGAAGCTAGAGGTTCACCTACTCAGTAAAATCCATTGTCCCTACAATAAGCTAAATCACCACAAAAAACGTGTTTGTTAAAATGGCCACTAAGTGCCATAAGTAATTTTTACAAACACTTTTTAGCTTTATAAAGAAATTATAAGATATTGCACTCCATATAAGTGTTATTATCTTCATCTTGTCTGAATTGTATGACTTTACTACATTAAATGATCTTTATAACAAGTATTGTCTATAACAAGTATTGTCTACAGCATATTTCGATGAATCGTTTGTTTAAAAATCAGTTATTTAAAGTAATATTGACTTACAATAGTTTCGCGTAAAAAAAATATAAAGTCAAATTAGTTCTCATATAACTTAATGAAGAGGGAAAAGATTTAATAATAACTATGTCAAAGGAAGATAATGATAACTGCTATATGTTTCAATTGTGAAACAAAACTTAAAATAAAGATAACAAGAACTTATGGGATTTCGTTTGCATACCATTCTTAGGTTTGTCCAAAATGAGCCTTAACATACAAACTTACTGCCTAAAGCTATACTGTCCAATAGTTTTCATTGAAGTACGTAGATTTTAAAAAAAAATCTGAAAAAATGTATCCATAACTGTTAGAAAATGTTAGTTACAATAGTTTCGCCCTTAAAAATTTCATCTACATCTTCAAATATTTAGCGCGAAACTATTGTAAGTCAATATTTCTTAAATATCTCGTACAGAATTACAGGAATCATTTCTTTTCTTCTCAAATCATAAATGGATACCATTTCTTTATTACATGCCAGAGAATAAAGTTCTTAAATGCATTTATGATAAAAATAAGATGTTTTTTGCTTCTCCTGTAAAATTTTCTAAAAGTGAGTTACAATAGTTTCGCGTTAAACCCTCGTGTTGTGTTATGCTTTATTTGGCGAACTTTATACTTTGTTATCTGTTATTATACCCACGTTTTTGAAAATTGTAGGTGCACCCATAAAATTGTAGGTGTACCCATAAAATATATAGGTGCACCTACAATCATTATCTTTCTTTTTCATGAAAATGCGTATATATATATATATTTTATTTATTAAAGTGCAACCTGTTTACAACAATCTACATGTAATACAACATTAAAGCAATATTAGCAATATTAGTTAAACAGCCAGCCTGCAGAGGCTTACGAAGCACTATCATTTTAACAAATTATGGTCATTGAGTGTTTATTTCATTGCCATCTTCCTGGCAATGTTAACTGTTACAAACGTTATGTTTAACCAACGTATTATACACTCAGTTGATTGAAACTCTGTTATTGTAGAACTGTTCCTTGTATAGTTATAATCAGATCCTATTTAATGATTTCACAGCTTGGAATACTGATTCTATTTTATATACAGTTAAATGACAGTTAAGAGTGTATCATGCATAAATACGCCTTTAATCACATTTAACACACACAGTTATTGTTCTGTCTTAGCGTTTAAGTAGTTCAATACGTTCATCAAATGCTTCAATCAAAAAATTTGCTAATATTTTACAATCAACATTTTTCATTATATTGTTGAAAACATCAGTGTCACTACCAGTTCCACCAGTATCGCCAAAATGTTTATTTCGAAGCTCGTGGTAATATTTACACGTTACCAGGAAGTGCGTTTCATCTTCAACTTTCCTTTCATCACACGTTTTACATAGCCTGTTCTCAATCGGTACTTGGGGGTGTCTGTATCGACCGAGCTCATATATATATATGATACAAAATATTAAAACATGGGTGGTGCGTTATTGTCCGTCATATAGGCCCTCGACCAATATCGGACCGATATGTCGGACAATAACGCTCCACCCATATATTAATCACTAATATTGTCCAAAATCCCTCCCTCTCCTTCTCCACCACCTATCGTAAAACGTAAATTTTAGGATTGTTATTTTATTTTATTTACTGTTAACTGTTTCCAGTATTGTTAATTCATTGTTATCTGTTATCATCAAATTTAATTTGCTGTTATCCTGTTATGGGACACACTCCGTCTACCCTATCCCCACCCCAGCCCACCCTCAAGTAGCTTTATTTACAACATAACGTCATGCAAATGTTGACCTTTATTTGACTGGAAAATGGGCAAATACAGTCGGATAATTGCTTTATCGGCATAATCAGCCCAGATCGATATCTGCACGCAAGATATACGACATATACATCATAGACCTTTTTAGATTTTAAATCGACATATTTATATCACATAACTGTACATAGCTTCAAATAAATATCTCGTGTATATCCGATAAATATCTCGTCTAATACAGATACTACTCATTAGGTCGAGTGCGTGTATATTTATATCTTTTTTATTTGAATGTTTTGTTTCAACGCGATATAAAGAAAAGAAAAAAGTCAAGTTCACTAAAAAGGATTTATTGTAAAATAAAGAATCATTTTAACGTATTTATTTTTGCATTTATTGAATTACATCGTGTTTTGTCGAAATAAAATATATCGATTAATAGATATATATCTTAACAACTCGAGTTATTTTAAATTGTGTAATTCAATATTACCTAACAAGACTAGGCACGAATACGCTTCCATAGTGTTTCGATATTCAAAACCTATTTGTTGTAAATACTATAACGAATCTCGAGTTTTTTGTTTTTCGATATTCAAAACCTATTTGTTGAATAACAAATCTCGAGTTCTTGGTTTTTCGATATTCAAAACTTATTTGTTGAATAACGGATCTCGAGTGTTTTGTTTTTCGATATTCAAAACCAATTTGTTGAATAACGAATCTCGAGGTAAATAATTAATCTCGAGCTTTTGTTTTTTTGATAAACATATTATTTTCCACAAACTAACTAAAATTGAATCCATTATTGAGGGACTATTTGAGAGATACGTATATATAACAGCCGGAAGGGTATGTGCATCAAGGTGCTATTTGATACAAGGGGGCATAACGCATTGTTCAATAAATATATCAAAGAAAAAAAAAAACATGTTTTGATTATCTTTATATCTATCGAGTTATGTAGCCTAACATCGACACCTTCCCAACATCGACACTCCTGTGTAATCTCCATTTAAATTTGTTTTAAATGCTTTTCTGATCGATTACATCATCACTGATCACTTTCATCATGTATGATGTGATCGCTCACCATTTTGAGTGTTTTTATCGGAAGCTACAGTTCGTCAAACTTAAATCGTCGAAAATTATCAATTAAGTTAAGATGAGTGATATGTGATTTTTTAAAAATGTTCATTGAATTTTATAAATATAACCTTTTCTTCAAAATGTATAGTTCAATATTGACTAGTAATGTCAAAAATTGCTTCAATGTAGTTGATCTTGTCCAAAAATAGTTTAAGGGTGTTGAAAATAAGAATATAATTTTATATAACATTCTAATTATCGACACCTTCATAAAACACATATTCATTTAAGATAGTTTGGAACATTTTGCTATTTTTGCATGCTATAAAGAAAGAAGCTAAATACTCACCGGATCTAATAGCTAATATGCGTAGAATGACCATTGTTGAACGTACTCCCTGGGGGTGGGGGTGAGATGGGGGTCTGACATATTCCAAGCAGTATGTAATGACTCCTCTCTCTCTCTCTCTCTCTCTCTCTCTCTCTCTCTCTCAGGCAAATAGGACTTATATTTGAAGTAAATATTAGGAAGTTTTTCAAAGGCGCTTGTGAACTATTTCGCGAGTAATAATTTGCGGCATTGTTACATTTACATAAGCTGCATTATGTTTCCGTTGTTATAGTAACAATAATAAAGTGCATTGAGGGGTTTGCAACAATAAATATGTGCAAGAAGATTAAATTTTCAGACCGCGGAAATGCCATGTTCTATTGAGATACACCCGGATGCTTATGCCGTTAGCTCGGCTGACCGAAAAGTAAAGTGTAATCGAAATTAGACACTATTTATTTTTTATTTAAAGAAATGAATGTACATTTCTGCCTGCCACAGATTGATTATTATCTTAAACGTTAGTGTTCATTACAACAGTGAACAAACGGTGGTCAACACACTACTTACATACGAAACGCTTCTAAAACAAGTTCTGTGCATAAGTCAAATCGCTATTTATCCAGAAAATATCAGGATAAGCTAAACATATGTTATTCACGTTTTTTTGTTTTGTTTTTTTCACAAATTGATTACAAAAGTGAAACATACTTTTATTTACATGATTAAGGTGTGTGTGTGTTCATACAATGCAATAAACGCAAGACAGGCATTGTATGTATCTGGAAACAAACTATAGCTCGAGGACATGGCTATGGTTTGGTTTTGTTAATCATAAATATTAATGTATAATAATAATGTATAATAATGTAATTGTTCGTATTGTTCAATTGTACATGTAATGTTATATAGATGTATCTATATGAACTTCAAACAAACAGCAATAACGTATTAACAACCTGTATTAAGCTATATATAAATTATTATATATGATTCATGTGCATTTGGATTGACACATGATACTTCAGATCACTAAAACAGCTTGTCGGATTCCTATTTTTCAAAATAGTTGCGAGGTGAAAAAACAACAACTGGGGTGTGCCTCTTTAAGACATTCACATATCGTGAACATATGATATAGAATAGAATTATGTGTATTTTAATATTTCAAGAAAACAGCATGTGAAGTATTCTTTTTGAAATAATTTGACAAACCGACGGTCACTTTTACTATTTCCAAATCCAAAAATGTATCCGTCTGTTTGTGTTTGTTTTTTATTACGAACGACCTTTTATTTGCTTGACTAATAAAGGTAAGGTATACACATTATATCTGTTTAAAATAAACACTTTTGCTGCATTTGCTAAGTACTGATTCTACCCAGGAAGACATCGAGAGTGATTCAAATAAGTTCGTAGAGCTTTCGTTACGATCGATGTAAAAAAAATAAGTTAAAATAGATATTGAATTTATAATTCGAAAGCGATATCCACAAACATACTTTTAAAATTGTTTATGGAGATAACTCCGAGTTCTTTTTATCGCAACCGTTTTCATAAACAATAATTAAACAAAACAGAACATAGGACTAACGATAAAAACCTGGTGGGCGGGACTTGAAGACCATCGATACCAAGGGCCGTAGGCCTGTGTTTCAAGTCCAAACCACCAGGTTTTGATCTCGCACAATATAAACCCGCTGGAAATATTTTATTTCTTATCTTACATGGATTGTTATGTATTTATACATTCATTTTCGTGAGATTGAACATAATACAAACACATTCTCACAACTTAAATTGTAAGTCCATCTCCCAGCACCAAACGAAGAAAATATACAGCTTTATCGTGTTTCTAACAAGTTCAATGTTGTTTTTTTGAATGTAACGTTGCCTTAAAATAACTTAATCGTTGTTTTGGATGTTTTCCGACGTTGAATATCGTTTAAAATGACGTGCTAACGGTTGAAGGACGTGACGTCAGAGGTCTATATAGCTTTTTTTAAAAACTGATCAATAGCCAATCAGCATTGAGTATTTTCATGAACCATGTTAGATTGTAATATTAAACCATTTAATAGGTCATTTGAAACAGGTTATCGCATTTTTCCAGTAACAAAAGTGTTTTTAAACGTAATATCCATCATAAAGTTCTGCTTATATAAACGTTCTCATAGCTAATGCATTTCTTTAGGTTGGAAAAGAAAGTTTTTGACACCTAATGCTGGGCATTTCTAAGAAGGCAGAAACATAGTATTATGTCGTTCGAATAAAAAGATAATAACAATTATTCTGCAACCAATAGAACCCTTTCTTACATTCTCAGAACCTCCAAAATACAAATCGAATCGGGTTCTGGAACCAGTTTCCGGTTCCCGATTCGGCAACTGGCTTCTGTGTGTGCTCAAGCCTGCTGGAATTATGTGGAAATTGTAAATTTCAGATTAATAGATAATTATATACTATAGGAGTTATAACAATGAAAAAATATATACTTTTTATATACCGATTCGAATCCAATCGTATGTCGATTTCCATGAAACTGGGATATGTGCAATATGAAAAACATGGTGATAGTTTTCAATTTCTCATTGAGTTCGAATCGTGAACGAGAAACCGGGAACCGGGAACCAGTTCCTAGTTCCCGATTCAATTTAAATAAGGAACCGGGAACTGGGAACTGGGAACCGGGAACCGGGAACCAGGAACTAACTTTACGGTCATCTGTGTGCCTTGTGGTTTCAGAGAAGATTTTTTAAGTTTTTCCTATACATCTATGTAAAACATGTGACCCCTGGGGCGGGGCCAAATGTGATCCCATGGTCACCATTTGAACAAACTTGGTAAAGGACCATAAGAGTATAGTAAACGCAAAATATTAAACCTCTGGCTCTTGTAGTTCCAGTAATGTTTTTCCTATATAAGTCTATATAAAACTATGAGCCCCGGGGCGGGGCCAAATTTGACACCAGGGTCACCTTTTGAACAAACTTGGTAGAGGACTATAAGCTTATAGCAAATGGAAAATATTAAACCTCTGGCTCTTGCAGTTTTAGAGAAGAAGTATTTTTTAATGTTTTTCCCTATACAAGTCTATGTAAAACTGTGTCCCCCGGAGCGGGGTCAAATGTAACCCCAGGGTCACCATTTCAACAAACTTGGTAAAGGACCATAATCTTATAGTTAATATAGAGGTTTGATCAAAGGACCATCACAGCACCATCCAAGGACTGTCACGCATGTAGGAACCATTTTGAAGAACACTGACACAAGCATCATAATACTCCTGAGCTTCTTAAGTGTGAAAGCAAGTCTGACAAAGGACGTTGCGGAAGGTGCAAATGCAATTAAGTTGAAATGCTGTGCAAAGCTGTTTGTGAATGTGGTGGAAACTATGACCTCGAATGATATATATGTAGATAATAACAATACAGATGATAAATCATGGTTAGTTGCATGTCATGGAATGTTAAACTATGATAAACATACCATTTATTGGTATTAAGTAGTGGCACTGCAAAGAAAAAAATGAACTCACAGAAACCCATGACTAAATGTCAAATACACAATTTTGATATGTATAACGCATATGTCATACAAAACATACTGACCACTAAGAAATCACTATATATACATATACGTACATGTATGTATGCACTTTTAGGAAATCATAGCTATTTACGGTAGCATTTCCCTACTTAAGTTACAGCTGTATTTGTGTGCCAGCATGATCAAGTTTAAATATCACTTATAATGCTTAAATTAGACTGTCTATGATTTGTTGCTTTGTTGGTCATTATTTTCAAATATGTGGCCATTTTTCTTTTTTAAAGATTTCCACCATTTAAAAAAGAAACATTTAAAAATCTGTACTCCTATTTAAATACATTCATTTTCTATATCAATACCATAAAATCACAATAAAAAATAAGTAAATATATATAAAAAATAAATAATATATTTTGGCGGCTATTTTAAAAATGGCGGCCATTTTGAAAAATACAAAGTGGGTACACTTCTTAAAATTATCAGTATACATTACCCTACTACTTTACCCAGTTTGGTGCTTTTACCACAAACCCCACAATTTATGTAAATTGTGTCACCATACGGCTGGACTATCAACGATGATACATAAATAAAACAAAAAACTAAACTACGTAATACAATCCATGTATAATGAGTTTGTCCCTAAAAGTTTAAAACTCCAAATCATGGAAAGCGATATCCACAAACATACTTTTAAAATTGTTTATGGAGATAACTCCGAGTTCTTTTTATCGCAACCGTTTTCATAAACAATAATTAAACAAAACAGAACATAGGACTAACGATAAAAACCTGGTGGGCGGGACTTGAAGACCATCGATACCAAGGGCCGTAGGCCTGTGTTTCAAGTCCAAACCACCAGGTTTTGATCTCGCACAATATAAACCCGCTGGAAATATTTTATTTCTTATCTTACATGGATTGTTATGTATTTATACATTCATTTTCGTGAGATTGAACATAATACAAACACATTCTCACAACTTAAATTGTAAGTCCATCTCCCAGCACCAAACGAAGAAAATATACAGCTTTATCGTGTTTCTAACAAGTTCAATGTTGTTTTTTTGAATGTAACGTTGCCTTAAAATAACTTAATCGTTGTTTTGGATGTTTTCCGACGTTGAATATCGTTTAAAATGACGTGCTAACGGTTGAAGGACGTGACGTCAGAGGTCTATATAGCTTTTTTTTAAAAACTGATCAATAGCCAATCAGCATTGAGTATTTTCATGAACCATGTTAGATTGTAATATTAAACCATTTAATAGGTCATTTGAAACAGGTTATCGCATTTTTCCAGTAACAAAAGTGTTTTTAAACGTAATATCCATCATAAAGTTCTGCTTATATAAACGTTCTCATAGCTAATGCATTTCTTTAGGTTGGAAAAGAAAGTTTTTGACTCCTAATGCTGGGCATTTCTAAGAAGGCAGAAACATAGTATTATGTCGTTCGAATAAAAAGATAATAACAATTATTCTGCAACCAATAGAACCCTTTCTTATATTCTCAGAACCTCCAATATTTTCAAATATGTGGCCATTTTTCTTTTTTAAAGATTTCCACCATTTAAAAAAGAAACATTTAAAAATCTGTACTCCTATTTAAATACATTCATTTTCTATATCAATACCATAAAATCACAATAAAAAATAAGTAAATATATATAAAAAATAAATAATATATTTTGGCGGCTATTTTAAAAATGGCGGCCATTTTGAAAAATACAAAGTGGGTACACTTCTTAAAATTATCAGTATACATTACCCTACTACTGTACCCAGTTTGGTGCTTTTACCACAAAACCCACAATTTATGTAAATTGTGTCACCATACGGCTGGACTATCAACGATGATACATAAATAAAACAAAAAACTAAACTACGTAATACAATCCATGTATAATGAGTTTGTCCCTAAAAGTTTAAAACTCCAAATCATGGATCTTTTGATGATCACTCCGGAGTATTTTTCACCAAAGTGTATTAAAAAAACATCAGTTTATTTTTATTTCATTTTAGTTGTATTTATTTGTTCATTTAAAAAACTAACATCCTTCAGGCAGTAACGGATCATAATTTTAATTTTAAGACGGTTATCGCATTTTTTCAGTAAATGATGTTGTTAAACATGTTTTATTGTCGAAATATCCGTGATAAAATCCTGCTAATATAAGAGTGCCCATCGCTTAATGAAAATAAGGCGGGACCACGTAATGTCTTTGCCAAACCTTAGAGTTGTCTAGGTTTGAAACCACCAGTTACCTTCCCACTTGACATCAATGTTAAAGCGTCACATATGAATGATTTGCTGCAAGTGTATGGATATGGTAACAGTTAGTTTTTAAATAGAAAAATAGCTTTTCACTTGAAAACAAAAGAAAAAAGGCGGGCTTGCTTGCTATGATATATAACTCGCTTATTTGCTGTAAAAAATATAACTAGTTCATTTGCTGTAACATATAACTCGTTTATTTGCTGTAACATATATCTCGTTTATTTGATGTAACTGATAACTCGTTTGTTTTCCTGTAACATTAAACTAGTTGTTTTCCTGTAACAACTCGTTTATTGGCTGTAACATATAACTCCTTTATTTGTTGTAACATATAACTCGTTTATTTGCTGTAATAATACGCGAGTCTTGACACCTGTTTAACGCTACTGTTTATGGTCTTATTTATATATAATAATATAATCGTGTGAAATTGCAGTCTGTGAAAGAAAGATTTATCAGTTGATTATTATTTCATATTTCATTTGCTAAATAATTATAATAAATTCAGCATTTTCATATATACCGATGCCATATAAAACCTCTTCTTCAGATGACTCTCCATTAATCGTTTGTTAAAGGCTATTGTATATCGCATAAGTTGCATCTTAAACAAATAATGTAAACACTACTGGTTACTGTACACGTAGGCGCGAGTCACTACCGGTAATCTGTTAGTTGAAAGTTGTTGATTGTATTAGAGGCGCGTCTATGACAGTGCTTGACACCCTGTGTATTAAAGGGGTTGATGCACTATTTTCAAACAAGGTTTGTTTTAAAGTGCTCTGAAATACTTGAAAAAAATTGAAAGAATTGTGAAAATGCTATGAAAAATAAAGAAGATACGACCTATTTACAATTTGCTAAGAAATGATGACGTCATCGCGACTTTTTACCATATACGGCATATTGACAAATAGCAAAGAAAATCAATGCAAATGAAAAATAAGCATACAATTGATACATTTTACATATGTATATTTATTTTTGATCAATTTGCAGTGATTTTCTTTGCTTTAAAATAGATTTTGTCAATATGCCATATATTGTAAAATGTCGCGTTGACGTCATCGTTCCAAGATGGCCGCCTCCATTTATGTTCTTTGCAAACTTCTAATATCTCCTTTCCTTTTAATGGCATTTTGATATTTCTTTCAGCTTTGTTACTTAAATATTAAAATAAAAAATATTAAGAAACAAAAAAATGTTCACTATAAGTGACAAATGCCCCCGAAGTGGTTTTGACCTTTGACCTCTAAGTGTGACACTGACCTTGGAGCCGCGCGACACGTCATCTTGTTGTGGTGAGCACTTGTGCCAAGTTATTTGAAAATCCGTCTATGAATGTGAGAGTTATTAACCGGACACAAAAACACTTATTTTTGACCTTTGACCTCTAAGTGGACCTTGACCTTGGAGCCACGGACCTGAATTTTGCGCGCGACTCGTCATATTGTTGTGGTGAGCACTTGTGCCAAGTTATTTGAAATTCCGTCCAAGAATGTCAGAGTTATTGACCGGACACGATTGGACGGACGAACGGACGGACGGATGGACGGATTGACTACTATATGCCACCCTTCGGGGGTATAACAAATAAGATAATTATTGACTGCAAAATGACTAATCATATTATAAAAGTCAAATTGTTAAAGCACATGTTCATGCAATCCCGGAACGTTAATGCTTAATTACAAAGTCACTTAATATGTTATGCCCCGACAGGGGAGGCATGTAGTAATCGCACTGTCCGTGCGTCCGTCCGTTCGAAATCGAGTCTCATCCATTCCTCAGAAACTACTGAAAGGAAATTCGTCAAACTGCACACAAATTTTCATCACAATGAGAAGGTGTGTCACGCACAAGAATCATGACCGTATCTCAAAGGTCACGGTCACACTTGGAGGTCAAAGGTAAAAAATCGTCACAGAATTCATGTCTCAGCTATTACTTTGAAAGTACTGAAGGGAGTTGCGTCAACTATCACACATCTGTTCATCATATTGAGAAGGTGTGTCGCGCGTAAGAATCATGACCGTGTCTTAAAGGTCAAGGTCACACTTGAAGGCCAAATATCAAAAAAACGTAATCAATTCATGTATCAGCCATTACTTGGAAACTACTGAAGTCATACTTGTTCATCACATTGCGAAGGTGTGTTGCGTGCAAGAATCATGTCAGTGTCTCAACGGTAAAGGTCACAGTTGAAGTTCAAAGGTCAAACAATGTTTAAAAAAATCAAGTCTCAGCCATTACTTGGAAACTACTGAAGGGAGTTACGTCAAACTTCACACAAATGTTCATCAAATTGAGAAGGTGTGTCGCGCGTAAGAATCATGTCAGTGCCTCAAAAGAGGTCAAAGGTCATTTGTGCCATGTCTTCAGTCCAAAACTACTTTTAGTCCAAAACTACTGAAGGAAATTAATGCGTTAAACTTCACACAATGTTCATCACAATGAGAAGGTGTGTCTTGTGCCAGAATCATGTTAGTGCCTCAAAGGTCAAGGTCACAGTTAGGCAGATGGTTTGCAGCGGGGGCATCCGTGTTCCATGGACACATTTCTTGTTTTTTCATAAATGCTTCTATACATTTTTTATTATAACTAAACACAAAAAATAAATAATGTTTGTTTAATATCATTCTGATATGATGGTTTTAACAAACATGACAAAATACATGGCAAACATGTGTGACCCAACTTGGATAGAATATTAAACAAATAATCAGGCCCCGGTAAGTAAATGTTAAATAACAAAGTTATAAAAAATACTTTCTTTTTTTTTAAATATAACCCAAATCGTTAACTTCTGCGCTCGTATAAATCAATAATAAAAAAAATGTGTGCTCGTTTTTGAGAATTTAATAGAAGAATATGAAAGCTCATAGTTATTTAGCCAAAATGTTTGCCTATTTTTAGGCAGTCACGGAAAGTAAATCATTATTATTAGTCATTTGTAAAACAATTACATAAAAAATACATATTTATGTCCGCTAGACCATTCTGCATTAATATATACTAATTTTAATTATAGGAACATGATAGTTTATGAAAAATAATATTATGAGTAAGACTGGTCCAACATTCATGTCTATTTTTAGGCGGTCCCTAAAAGTAAATCATTAATTACAAAGTAATTTTTAAACACAATTACATAAAAATACATATTTGTGTCCGCTAGACCATTCTACATTAATATATACTAATTTTAATTATAGGAACATGATAGTTTAAGAAAAATAATATTATGAGTAAGACTGGTCCAACATTCATGTCTATTTTTAGGCGGTCCCTAAAAGTAAATCATTGATTACAAAGTAATTTTTTAACATAATTACATAAAAAAATAATAATACAGATTTATGACAGCTAGACCATTCTATATTAATATAAACTAATTTAATTTATAGGAACATGATAGTTAATGAAAAATAATATTATGAGTAAGACTGGTCCAACATTCATGTCTATTTTTAGGCGGTCCCTAAAAGTAAATCATTAATTACAAAGTAATTTTTTAACATAATTACATAAAACAAATAATAATACAGATTTATGACAGCCAGACCATTCTACATTAATATAAACTAATTTTATTTATAGGAACATGATAGTTAATTAAAAATAATATTATGAGTAAGACTGGTCCAACATTCATGTCTATTTTTAGGCGGTCCCTAAAAGTAAATCATTAATTACAAAGTAATATTTTAACATAATTACATAAGAAAATAATAATACAGATTTATGACAGCTAGACCATTCTACATTAATATAAACTAATTTTGTTTATAGGAACATGATAGTTAATGAAAAAAAATATTATGAGTAAGACTGGTCCAACATTCATTTCTATTTTCTAAAAGTAGATCATTAATTACAAAGTATTTTTTTAACATAATCTATAAAACCATTGCCATTGTCATCTCTGCTAAAACATATGATAGTGATTTTGTAGATGTGATGTATTCAAGTATACTGGTGTCCGACCAGTTTTCGGCGCCTAACAGTTTCCGTGATATTCATTTTAAACGCATGTTTTTAATTTTAGCGATAATTTTTATGTTCAACTGAATGGTAAAGATAAAAACAGACATATTGCATCCTCAAATAATGGAATAGTCTATTTGCACTGATGTATCAATGAATCACAAACGTAAGGTTTATTACAATATGGTTCATTTCAAAGGGAAGCAACCTGTAATTAATTAATGCAGGGTAGTAAGCAAACTATACTAACTTTGTTTCATACAATTTTATGAGTCAAAAAGAGTTAAAAATGAAAGAATTGTCATTGTTTTGATGATATTAACAAGATTGCGAAAACTATACGGTTTGGTGACAAAGAATCTGCATTTTGCATCATACTTATACAAAGTTACATGTCTAGTGGGGTTTCCCGAAATCATCTTAAATGTCATCTTATATTGGGTACATATTAAAGGCTAAGCCTTCGTATGGTGGTTTTAAATGAAAACCCTACATATATTTCAAATATTATTTCATTAACAGTCTGTAAATGTGCCGAAAACTGCTTGGACACCAGTATATAATAAAATAATTGAAAAAAATAAGTAAGCTTATCATAAAAAAAGGATGCATATTTCCAAAACATGCAAAAACTTTAAAAAAATCCTTATCTTAAAATTGCATCAGCCCTAGTCTCCATAAATGCAGTTTCCATTATCTTGACTGTAATAATGTTCATTAATTTGTATTCGGATGAATCAGACTGTCATACATTAATGTAAAATTTCTATTTCAGCCCAGAACTCACATTTGATACAGTTGGTAAATGGTACAACCGCTAGTCAGGGCCGAGTAGAAATATTTCACAACAATAGATGGGGAACTGTTTGTGATGACAACTTTGACGACAATGCCGCGACTGTGGTGTGTCACATGCTGGGATTTAATGGGTAAACTTAGGTCAAATCAAATAATATGTATGGTTCCCGTTACACTGGGGAAAAAAATGATTTTTTAAAACAAAGCGTTGACTGCAAACTGGTCTTGCGTGTCACCTTTTACTTCTTCCATAATTGCTAGTGTTCATAAATGAACATAATTTTCTAATGCCGTCAAACTGCCGACATGTCTGACACATACTCAATGCGGACGCCATCGTGCTGCATTGGGATAAGCATCGTCAAAATGCTTTTCTACAGTGTATTGATGATCATAACAGAGTTGAAAGTGTCTCCGAAATAGTATTAATTTTCCGTAGTTGCGTCCCTTTCTACGATGATTTGCCCCACATACTTTCATACATTTTATTGCAAAAAGGAGAGAGAAAAATTAGGGTTGGCGAAAACGGCCCAAACATCTCGGATCAGTCGGGTAACTGGAACCACACATATCATTTTATTTGGTCTTCCTGAACTTAAATTTAAAGGGACATGCAGCAATCTTGTATTAATCAAGCATTACAATAAGAGCCATCGGCGTAACTACTATTAGGCTATATAGGCCCGGGCCTATACATCAATTTGAAAGATGAAAAAAGTAAAAGTAAAAAAATGCACTAAAATCTGAAGCCGGAGGGCATGTGGGGTTAAGGGTCAACTTTTTTCTTTATTTTATTTTACAGTGTAGGTAATTCAACTTTGTCAAATGTTTATCCTCAAATTTGTATAAAAAATATTATTTCTTTAAATACCACACAAGTTCTGTCAGATATACACCAAAACGCTAAATTAAACAAAAAAACACGCAAGGGGAGTATGCCCAAAGACCCCCTGGTTTGTACGGCCAATATATGCATTTCAGTTCAGCTACTCACCTGAGTGCATCAATTTATTAATCCATTTTGACTTATTAATGAAATAAAATTGCGAGTTTTCAAATTTTATTATTCTACTATAGGTATATATATATATATATTATTGGTGCAATATAATCAACAGTTAGTAATATGCAAAAACAATTTGTTTTGCTTATTCTAATAATTAATATTAATGACTGCAGAAATACAAGATATGTAAAAAAAAAGAAAAGAATAACGGGACACCACAACTTTAAAAATAATACAAGATTGCCTGTGGTATAAATATGTATTATGGATAGTTTGTTATTACATATAAATATTATACCATTGCTTTTTGACATAGTGACATTCCCTAACTACTGTTTATTTTGTACATATTAGATCTGTCTTTGCTGCTCGTCACCCATCCTACTTTGGCGCTGGTTCAGGTACGATCTGGTTGGACGACGTGACTTGTAACGGGAACGAGAGAAGTCTGATCAGCTGTAGCACTACCGCCTGGGGTCAGTCCGACTGCGAACATTATGAAGACGTCGGCGTCGACTGTCAACCAAGTAAGTTTGATATAAGATAATTTAAGAATGCATTTTTGTCTGGTTAGTCTGCTTTATGGAATATTTGTTTTGTCTTACCTTGTTCAAACGGTCTAAAAGACATGTTTTTATCTTTTATTTGTATACTCCCGTTTGAAAAACTATGCCCGTTTGAAAACACCCATTTGAAAAAATACGCGCGTTTGAAAAACGAGACGTATTATGGTATGCGGTTGTCCGTCCGTAGGTACGTCCGTAAACAATTCGCATTATGCACGATAACTGCAAACGTATGAGATCCATCTTCATGAAATGTCATAGGTAGAGGAAAATTCCTATTGATTTTTGGGTCAGTAAATCAAAGGTCATGGTCACAGTGACCTTATAAGAAAATATGCATTCCGGACGATAACTGCGAAAGCATAAAACCTACAATCATGAAACTTTCCCAGGTTAGAGGAGGATCCCTATTGTTTTGGGGGTCAGTAGGACAAAGGGCAAGGTTACAGTGACCTTATATGGAAATAAATATGTATTCTGGATAACAACTTTGAGACCATAACACCTACACTCATGAAACTTCAAAGGTACATTGTCCTAAGTGAGAGGAAGATCCGTATTGTTTCTGGGGTCAGTAGGTCAAAGGTCAAGGACTTAGAGTGAAATTGGATTAAAGAAGCACTTGCCAATTTTGATTAAATGGACACTTGACGTTTTAGATTAAAGGGACACTTGACAATTTAGATTAAAGGGACACTTGCCAATATTATTTGACTTTATTCGTATATCAGATTTTAAAGAAATACTGGATCCGTTTGATGTATTTTCTGTTAGAGAATGTGTGTCAATGTAGTATTTGAATAAATGTCTTGATTATATTTTAAAAATAGTTGTTGCTGGTTTTAAATTAGCGGACAGAAGTTAGCATGATATTCAATATTCATT
Organism: Cyrtodaria siliqua; assembly: GCA_037043455.1. Taxonomy (NCBI): domain Eukaryota; kingdom Metazoa; phylum Mollusca; class Bivalvia; order Adapedonta; family Hiatellidae; genus Cyrtodaria; species Cyrtodaria siliqua. The sequence goes on from JAWPHD010001604.1 coordinate 255,782, forward strand.
ACCTCCCTTATATACCCCAGTTGGGTCTTTAAGGACACAAACGTGTACGTATGTGCGTGTGTTTGAGTGTGTGTGCGTACGTGCGCGAGTGCGCGAGTGTGTGCATATGTGCGTGCGCGAGTGCGCGAGTGTGTGCATGTGTGCGTCATCACATGATCGCTAGGTTACTGTATATATGTTTATTTATTACTGATAAACTCTGTATGATATCTGTAAATATGCTATGCGCAAAATGAGACTATGGACAATTCCGGAATTCTGCGCGGCATGGTCGGAATTCTCAAAATGCTCGGTTCAGTTCCAGAATCGTCCGTGCGCAAAGTAGGAATTGGGACAACGTATGAATTTGTTGTTTAATATATATGATAGTATACGGTTTGATTTATTTCTTCGCTCATTCCAAAACCGGTAACTAATATTAGTATATCGAAGTAAAATCGTTATTTAATCCAGAAAATATATGGATAAAAGGAACAGTAAATGTATTGGATATAATACCTTTTTTATAAGGATTATAAAGCTTATTTTTTTATAAAATAATCAAATAAGAATCATTCGAATCATGTACTAAACGAAACATTTAAGACTTCTATATACACATTTAAATATAAGATTTATTGTTTTCGCTTTCTTGTAATGGAATTCCGGATGGGTAAATTTGAACCATATTCCAACATTACCATGATTACTGCAGAACAATTTTGTTCGGTTTATGTTCGGATGAGCTACACTCAAGCTTTGAGTACGTGCAGCTCGTTATACCCCCACAAACGAAGTTTGGGATTGTATCTAGGAGTGAGCTTGTCGGTCCGTCGGTCCGTACGTCGGTCGGTCTGTTGGTTTCCGGATGATAACTCATGAAAGGGTTGATGGATTTAAATAATATTTGGTACACGAGTATAACACCATAAAAGACAAGTCAAGTTCGACTTTGGCTACAAACCACTAATTTTTGACGGAGTTATGGCCCCTTTTCAACGTAGAATCCCCCAAAAAACGGTTTCCGTACGATAACTCATGAAAAGGTCGACGGATTTAAATAATTTTTAGTACACAGGTTTAAGACCATAAAATACTGGTGAAGTTTGACTTTGGTTACAAACCACTAATTTTTGACGGAGTTATCGCCCAATTTCAACTTAGAATTTGCCCAAAAAACGGTTTCCGGACGATAACTCATGAAAGGGTCGACGGATTTAAATAATTTTTGGTACACGGGTTTAGGACCATAAAATACAGTCCAGGTTTGACTTTGGTTACAAACCACCAATTTTTGACGGAGTTATGGCCCCTTTTCAACTTAGAATTTGCCCAAAAAACGGTGTCCGGACAATAACTCATGAAAGGGTCAACGGATTTAAATAGTTTTTGCTACACGGATTTAAGACCATAAAATACAGGTCAAGTTTGACTTTGGTTACAAACCACCAATTTTCGATGGAGTTATGGCCCCTTTTCAACTTAGAATTTGCCCAAAAAACGGTTTTCGGACGATAACTCATGAAAGGGTCGATGGATTAGAATAATATTTAGTACACGGGTATAACATCATGCAATACAAGTCAAGTTCGACTTAGGTTACAAACCACCATTTTTTGACGGAGTTATGGCCCCTTTTCAACTTACAATTTGCCCAAAAAACGGTGTCCGAACGATAACTCATGAAAGGGTCGACGGATTTAAATACTTTTTGGTACACGGGTTTAAGACCATAAAATACAGGTCAAATTTGATTTTGGATACAAACCACCAGTTTTTGATGGAGTTATGGCCCCTTTTCAACTTAGAATTTGCCAAGAAAATGCTAGTCAACAATGAGAAACCTACTAATTTGGGTTTGTATTAAATTTAAACCATTTATAATGCATCCTCTTTATGACCATATTGAAAACCTCTCTCTCTTTCTCTCTCTCTCTCTCTCTCTCTCTCTCTCGTTATTGTTTTTTCCTGTTTATTTTATATTTTGTAGTTTAAATAATGTGTTTGCCATTGTCTAAATTGTATGAATATTTTGTAGCGGGAGGGCCGGGTTTCTAATGTTGTAATAACTTTTGGCCCGACCCCATTTCCATGTACATTTATTGGAAATAACTATGTTTAAACTAGACCATTGTTTTCTTGTGGTTGCCATGTGTATGTGACAAGGCGGTATTGTGGGGATATTTATCACTTTCAGCGATAATTTTAGTTTGTTTTAATGTTTATGTTTCCGATTTTTATGTTGATTGAAATTCAAAATGTTATTCTACGGTTGTTAGAAATTCATATTAGTATTTGAACATATGTATATATACTATTATTGCCCAATTCGATAAATACTTAAAAAGAGTATGCCCCTTTAAACTTCTTCAGTTTGCTGTACACTTTGCTCCCATGAAGTTGGAGATTACAAATCCCCATGTCCAAGAATAATAATGCGCATACCAAATATTATGCATTCTCACTGTATATCACTGGCAGACATACAGTCGCATGAGCAAATTGTTTTACACAATTATATATATATTATTCCAGAGTGGGTCAGTAGATTACATAGAGGGTCTCTAAAACAATATGCAGTAGACAAATTCTATCTTTAAGCATTTAGATTTCAACCATTTTGAAATGTGCTTGATTGATTGTGGTGGGCATTTATTATATTATAGAAGAGCTTAAACCTAAATCAAAAGTAAAAAAAAAAAAATCTATGGGAATTCGGGAAAGCCACAACTGAAAATATATTGCTATATTTAAGTATTTGAATGGCGGCCATTGTGCAATGTGCCGAAAATATTTAACATGGGGTCGGAGGACATTTAATATATTAAAGAGGAGTCTAAATCGAAGCCAAAATAAAATAAACCAGTTCTGTGTGAATGTTCCTTGGGATAAGCCATAATTAAGAATATATTGCTGTCTTTAAGCGTTTGAATGGCGGCCATTTTGAAATGTGCTAAAAATAGTAACATGAGTAAGTGATCTGTGACCTTGGAGACTGAGTTGAAAATATGGACTTTATCGTTGGGATTGAGGTAGGCAGTATGTACCATAATCACGATGTAAGACTAACAACAAAGAAAGATTAACTCTTTTTTAAATAACTGGATGAGGATTGATGTTATCTGTTAAGAAAATTAGCTACACAATTCATTTGATAGTGCACCCCGCCATCCCCTTCCCAACCCAACCTCTCCAACATCAGGCATCATAGTTATGATGTAATAATAAAACTAACAATTAAGACATATTTACATTTGCCCAGCTCTGGCGACCCCCCCCCCCCCCCCAACCCCACCCCCACCCCCACCCGCCCGACACTCCCATGCCCAGAATTTATTTTGGATGAGGATTGGTTATTTTTGAAGAAGAAATACCAAACCAAATACAACAGTTGAGAGTGCACCCCCCCCCCACCAACCACAACCCAACCCAACACTCACCAACCCCCTTACCTCCATTACCTCCATGCGAGGCGAGCCCATAACCCAATATTAAGCATTTAAGCTATGAATAAGAAGCGTAAACATATGTGTGCAGTATATATAACAATATATTAAATGCCTATAGTGCACCTTACCGTCTCGATGATGGTTGGGTGGGGAGTTGGAACTTAGGTGGTCATTATGCACCATAGCTATAGGTGTAAGAATCAATAAACAAAAGAATGCAGAAATATGAAAATAAATAAATAACCGGGTTTCGGGTTGTTTAGGCGAGGCGGGGGCATACCCCAGTATGAATGACATCAGAAGAGAAAATCATATGGTCAGTAACAAAGATTGGATGTTTACTTAAAATAAAATTATTGAACATTTCTTAGGCTATGTTAAACTCATAGGGAGCCCGTGATTCATTTGCACCTAAATTAAGTATGCACCCATCTAGATAATGATATAAGGCATCCCAAGCAAACATTTGGTTTAGCTAACGCAAATGGTTTAAATGCAATATATATATACAACAATTTACACGAAACCTTGATCTGAGTTTATTACACATTTTATGGCCCATCACAATTTTGGTTCCTTGGAAGCCCAGAATATATAGCAGACACAATTACTATTACATAGATGTTACTCTGCAATTGATACAATTTGATCATATGTCTAAGTAAACATGGTACTTTTAATTATTACTATTACTAAATGTAGTCGAAGGATCATATGTAGATTCTGCATATTCTGCTTTATATACTTATTTGGGTAACCCTTTAACAACGTTAAACAGAAAACACAAATATAATCAATCGGTAAAGATTTCTAGATAGGATCTACCAACATAGCTGTTACTCTGTAATTTGTACAATTTGTCGATATCTCTACATAAACATGGTAATATTAACTGCTTTATTAATGTATTACATTACTATTATATGTATATTTGATATTACTGTAATAACTATGAACAATAAAACATCTAAAAAAAACAAAAAAAAACAACTTTAATAATAATAATAATAAAAAAAATAAATAATAATGACCGACCCTCTAGATAATACTATAAAGAAACCCATGCCCAAAGTTGATGGAGCTAGGACAAGAAATGCTAGTGATATAGATCTGTCAACACAGAAGATCTAGCTGAGTGTGAAAATGTCACTATTACATGTATAGCAATCCGTCTAAAATGAATCGAGGTTTTAAATTATTAATGCAAGTACCTTGATTAAAACAGCAAGTAGAAAATATTCGCAATTGCTTTTTTAGCAAGTGGCTAACAATGTTAAATTTGATTCCTGTAGGCATCAATGATTTCGAAAACAATTATTATAGAATTTGCCATCTAAGATGGTACCGACCAACGTCATGGCTCATGGACTAAAACAGTTAAACTTCCAAATAGCAGTAATGGACTATTGGTCAGCCATCTTTGAAAACAAATCCAAAATGGATGGGGTATGATTAATTGAAAGGTTCATCCAAATGCATATTATAGGCATGAACATTGTCAGTGATATAATAAATGCTATTATTGCAGGACTATTGATGTGAACATAATATCAGAAACAATATTTATTTATTTATATTTAATAGTGCCCTTTATATTCGAAAAGTTTGACGCAAGTTTACTCTAAGATATTTTGTTTTTTATGTTAAATAAATTTGTCCATAGAATTGACCATTTATCTAAAAATGGCACACGAGACATCATTTCTAAATTAAATATGCCATGTCATCACATCATCCACATTTCAAAGTCAATCGCATTAATGCATTAATGTCATCTATTATATCATTGACAATGTTCATGCCTATAATATGCATTTGGATGAAAATTTCAATTAATCATATCCCATCCATTTTGGACTTTTTTTTCAAAGATGGCTGATCAATAGTCCTTAAAAAAGAATATGCCATACATGCAAGAAAAAAAAGAAGAATTTTCCTACCTACCTACTCATCTGAAAAAATCTAAGGTCGGGTTTGGACAAACTAAGATGTGTTTACGTTTGGCCTAAACTGATATCCTATGGACTTTAAGTTGAAGGAAGCGGGCAATAAATTGATAACCACTAACATAGACAATACGCGCCAATTAAAAACCGATTAATCAATGTTCCGATCGTTTCAGATCCATCTGTATAACGGAAACACGTAGATCAATTCTTATCAATTCATCACACGATGAGAACGGATGGCAGATAACGTCGTATCAGCGAATTTTATCACAGTTTACTTTAGGTCCTTGAACTTCCACTGTAAAAGATACGTGTTTAAATGAAGCTTTATGCAGTGTCAGTTTAGAGTACAACAATAATAGTATTAAACCGGAGCAAGAACTAAGGCCACTGCTTATACAGGCAGATGAGTATTCAAGTTCATTTTGTCATTTTTGTCAAATTCATTAAAGGTCTTCATCATCATCATCCCTATATGGTTTTAGGTGCTGCTTGAGCAATGACAGAAAAAAATGGTCGTCTCTCCAGCAAAACATAGAGTTTTTACATGGAGCTGCGTTTCTTTTTCACTTTAGTATATTTGCTTTTATTGGCAGATATCGGTCTGGGTAGATAAGACCAAATAAATCGCCAACTGTATTCGCCCGTTTTCCACGCATTTAAATGTCAACGTTTGCTTCACGTAATGTTGAAAATAAAGCTACATGAGGGTGGGAGGGATGGGGTTGGGGTAAAGGTCTCATAACAGGATAACAGCAAATTTAATTTGATGATTTTTTTTAGATAATAGATAACAACGCAATAACAATACACAAACAAATTCACAGTAAACATAAATAAATAGCAATCCTAAATTTTACGATAGGTGGTGGAGGGGGACAAGATAAAAAATAACAACATTACATTAACCAATAATAGATAACAGTCAATATTTTTTTAACTAACAAAAGTATAAATTTCGCCAATTGCAGCATAACACAACAGTTTAGTTACACAGTCTTGTTATCATCACGTGCTACTTCTCATAAGTCAAAAGACATTTTGAAATTTAAAACTTTTAACTAACATGCAAATAACTTATGTCTATTGCACATAACATCTCTCAAAGTCTCGCCAAAATCTACTCAACGTTAGTGGCAAGTTAAACCATCGAGTTTTCCCCAGGCCTTTATGCTGTTTCCCCTAGCTGAATCCGTGTAGCATAGCGTAGTGAAGAAATCAAAAGCAGGCCGGGTGACCAAGGCTAGAGTAAAGCTTCTTTAAAAACGTTGAGACTCAAAACGAGGTTATACCGAAAACAGGTCTGATCGATGATTGGTCAAAGTCAGTTTTTAAATCCTGAAAGGGAAGGTTACGTTTATTGTTTGTCTTCAATTGCGTTTTTGTATGCCCTTAATCGTTTATTCTCGTGTTACTCTGTCTCCTGACAAGTCATTGAGTATTTGCTTGGTATCTTTCTAGGCATGGCATAGAAACTCATGTAGCTGTATTTACAACATCTCGTAACGTCATGCAAACGTTGACTTTTATTTGCGTGAAAAAATGGCGAATACCGTCGGCTAATCGCTAGTGGGTACTTTAATCCGCATAATCTGCCAAGACCGATATTTGCAAGTAAGACATATACATCATACGGGTTTGGCTGTTCGAGACTAGAATACACGTAACAAAGCAGTAAAGAAATCAAAAGCATGCCGGATGACCAGGGCTAATCATTCCGGTGTAAATTTTATTTAATTAAAACATGACGTTAACTCAAATTGTTTTATCATTTTTTTAGATTTTAATCGACATTTTTATATCACATAATCGACAAACAGTACATAGCTTGAAATTAATATTTCGTGTTTATCAGATAAATATCTCGTGTAATCCAGATACTACTCAATATTATGAGTACCTTACGGAGGCGTACGGAAGCGTATTCGTGCCTCGTCTTGTTGGGTTATAGTGTATTTCTCCTTTTAAACTATCTCGAGTTGTTATGATATATGTCTATATATCGATATATTTGTGTCGACAAAACACGTTGTAATTCAATAAATGCTAAACAAATACGTTGAAATGGTTCTTTATTTTACAATATATCGTTTTTAATGAACTTGACATTTTTTTCTTTTTTGTATATCGCGTTGAAACAAAACAAATAAAAATATATCAATATAAACATGATAAAGGTACTTTACGTAATGATTATTATGTGTATTACACGAGATATTTATGTGATATACTCGAGATCTTTATTTCAAGTTATGTAAATTGTGTCGATAATGTGACATAAATAAATCGAGTTAACGTCATATTATAATTAAATTAAATTTGCGTCGAAATGATTAGCCCCGGTCATCCGGCCTGCTTCTGATTTATTTGCTGCGCTTTGTTGTTCGTGTATTCTAGTCTCGGACAGCCAAACATGTATGATGTATATGTCTTACTTGCAGATATCGGTTTTGGCAGATTAGGCCGATTAAAGTACTCACTGGCGATTAGCCAACTGTATTCGCCCTTTTTTAAGCAAATAAATGTCAACATTTGTATAATGTTAAGTTATAAATAAAGCTGCATGAGGATGGGGTGGGGTGGGGGTAAAACTAGTTCCGCATTTGACGGGACTAGGGTAAAACATGTTTTCACTTTGAATAGGGTCCTAGGCATTCAAGCTAAAATTCATGAAATTCAACCACAGACAGTCTTTGGTTTCAAGGGGCTTCACTCGGACTCTCTAACAAATGATAAACTGCCCATAGGAATCCCATCTCACTCCTGACTCTCACTGGACCTTGACAACTGGGCAGACGGTATCATGCATTTTACTGGCACATATTGGTCTGGGCAGATACTACAAAAAATAAGCGCCCAATGTATTTGCCCGTTTTTCAGGCACATAAAAGTCAACGTTTGCATAACATTACGTTGGAACTAAAGCTACATGAGGGTGGGGTTGTGTGGGTGGTGGTAGCCGGAGGGGGGTTCATAAAAGGATAACAACAAATTGAATTTGAATAATAACAGATAACAATGAACAGTTCACAGTAAATAAAATAACAATCCTAAATTTTACATTTCACTATAGGTGGTGGAGGTTTGGATAATTTTAATGCTTGATAAAAGCTTCAAGATTGCCGTGCGTCCCTTTAAGTTGAAAGGAAGATAAGTATTTTCATTCTGCGAATGTGAGTTTCAGTATATACAACTACCATGCAAACTTATCAAAGAAATGTAAGGAGATGTGCGCCAATGAAAATGCTTTGCAGTTCTATATTTTAGTGAGGGCAATTACATACCGACCTATTAGTCATTATCAAAGTCCTTTGAGACTTACATTCTAGTTTTACCCAACCAGAGGTACGCGCCAAAAATGTGCGCACCACAATTTTCAGAGTTTTACAATTACAAAATATTCTCATTATGCTAATACCAAAAGAATGCATAAATGGGTTCATTATTTTTGTAATTGTATATCAAGTATATCATGTTTCCTTATTGTTAGTATTCTGATTTTACAATATATACATTATCATAAAGTTAAGGTGGTAGGATGTAAGCTAGTAGGAGAATCTCACCACTCCAGGGGGAATTTTGTACACCCTATTTTTCTGAAAGCCCATTATGTGTAGAGCATTTTGGAACATGTGTGCCATCTGAGCGTTGGGGCTTTACCGTGTTACAGGGTGTAGAATACGTTACCGATAAAATAATAATTAATTTTACTGCATTTTGAAGACTAAAAATGTATGAAAGAAAGGTTTGTATTTTAAATTGTCTTCAATATTCATGGCTTTTATAATAAAAACTTTCGTTTCACTTACTTTTTATACCTTGGATACCTGCATTACTAAGCCTACGTTACCGTAATTTACGTTACCTTGTTTTATTAAATTTTTTAACGTAAGACATTAAGAACATTAATGATGTTACATCCGAAAATTATTCCAAACCTTACATATATCACAGATATACGTTCCCATGATGTTAATAATGTTTGGTTCTTGTAATTTCCGTTACATTGTGTGTTTTTAAATCATTTTCTATTTTCTGCATGTTAAAAGAAATAATAGAACAAATCATCCAATAAACTATTCAAATTGTATTGCAACATTCCTTTAAACATAATTGATTGTAACAACTCATTTTAAACATTATTTATGGCTTTTAAACTACAAAATTTCGTTTCACGTAATGTGTATACCTCTGACAACAGAGTTTGAACAGACATGAAATTATGTCAATGTTAATATGTGTCATCTCATATATTAAACGTTACGTACGTTACCAATTAAGTTTACATCATTTTATTTAAATACCACATCTTAGTATCAAATAAAAACATGGATATATATCTTTATTTTCCTTTTTATACTGTTTATATACAAAGGCAAACATTGAATGAAATGAAGTTTGTATATAATTGACACGACTCTACCGTACTTCTTACGTTACCAAATTCAAAGACAAACATAGCAAATTGTATGCACAATTTCAACTGCTAATGTATTCATATATTAATCAAATGTAACACATTAAGCAATTTCAACATATTCACAAAATGAATTGAACTTTACTTACGTTACTAACAAATATAAATGTATTGCTCTATCAGATAGCACGCATGTTTATGGAAATATATTTACATCATTTGAGCTCATAATTTCTCTATACATTGTCATCACTTTCTTCAAACTCAATATCAATCAGTTTGTTGGCTTCCATATCTTCATGCCGATTATTGCTTCCTCCTTCAGTGTCAGGCTCTTTAAACATGATGTCTACCAACTATTGTGATGCAATATCACCAATAGTCCTGTCAAATTTAATAATTTTATCTTCTCTCATTTGTTTCTGCGTCTGGTAGGTCTTGTTAATGTTGGTCAGTATGGTGCCATAAAAACACTTGAACGTGTGCATGTATAAATGCATGATTATAGAAAATTTACACGGCGGCAAAAAGCTCTAGTTGTGTCCTTTGCATTTTCGCGAAAACGTATTTGACATCCTTGTAAAGAGTTTTTGCCATAAAGGCGACACACTATCCTCTCCGTGATCTCTGTACTTTTTTAAGATCACCTGAACATTCATGCTGCTGCCTCTCTCTACAAAGCCACTGGTTGTAATACACGTAACGTAAACAACATTGCCTTTGTGGGGGGGGGGGGGTGTAAAGCCTATATAAAGCCTAGGGTCTCAATTATAACATTAAACAACACAAAACCCATTTAACCACTCAATAATTATCCTATTGAGACGCAGCTAAATCAATAATGAAACCACGAATCTGTTTTGACCGAATAGTGTCTATTATGTGTGAATCATCGTGTACATACAACATATTTGTTTCATCGTATACCGTGTTACACATTTTAAAGTATTTAAATATGCACATCTTCCAATACATACATTACTGTTCCACACATATTTTAACATATGTTGCTTTTTCCTTTTACACTTAGCATTATGCTACACGTTGTTTGTTTGAATGGTGTTTTACTTAATTTTAGCATATACTAGGCCATATATACTATCTTGCTGCAGAGGCAGACCACTCAATCTTTCATAGGTAGAACCAGCACTGTATACATTTATCTGTCGCTCCGACAGCATTCAACCTTCTTTACACATGCATAAACGACCAGGAAAACATAATCCTATAATCAAAGTTATCATCAATTTATAAGTGAAGCACACTACAATGTTCTGATGTTGGTAATAAATTTGCAATTGTACAATAATGATTCTTGGCTGATAATTCAGATGATCCAGATTCGGACCATTTTCACTACTTAATAATATGTATTGCACTTGAAGTTATACACGGAATAAATTATAAAACAATACAGACACATGTAAGCCTTAATAACCGCAGTTATTATTAAACCATGAAATACGACAGTACTTCTGAACCTCAGTATGGCAAATTAAGTACTAGTACTTCCAAATACCAAGCATCTAATGAGAATATTGATCCAAAATCCTTATCTCAAATTACTTGCAATTATTGCAAAAGCAAAAGTCACCTCATGTCTGAGTGCTTCACTTTGAAAAAGAGTCTTACAAATCAATCATGTTTGAAGGTTCTATATCACTTATTGGTGATTCAAACAAACCTAACCATATTAAGATACTATGCGACACAGTAGCTTTTCAGTATCTTATATTAGCATATACCCTGCCTTTGTATGAGAAGACTGATGCTGGTACTACTGTCCTTGTTCAGGAGGAGTGGTGCGGTTATTTGACTGTCCCTCTCCATAATAAATATGTGTCATCAGATTTGGTTACTGGACCGACCTGCGGCTGTGGAAATACATTTGAAGGTGTCCGATTATTACTAGACAATGACCTAGATGGAGATAAGGTCGTGGTTAATCCACTTGCATCTGACAAGACTTCTTTGGATCAATCTCCTGATCCCGTTGAACAGGAAATTGACTTGTATCCGGCTTGTGCCGTTACTCGAGCTATGGCAAAAACAGCCATTGAAAATGATTTTTGTTTTGACAATGATTTGGCTGATACTTTTATAGGTCAATCTTATAATACAGAGGTTAGCAAATCTCATCTGAATCCCAGACGGACTACAGTGAAAATAATATTCACTTATCTGATTATTCTCCTTCTATTAATATGAATGACAAAGATGATGACAAACTATCCAAATCACAATTTCGATTTCTAGCTTATTTGATTAGGCTTTTAGTGAAGATTAAGCTTCACACATCCCAGTTTGTTATTACTAAACATGGGATGCTGATGAGATAATGGTGACTACCTTTTGTCCCTGCTGATGATGAATGGATTGTCAATTACCAAATTGTGGTTTCTAGTTCATATCTATCGTCTGGAAATTTTAAAGTTTATCACATAAAACACATATGTCTGGTCACATAGACATTAAAAAGACATATCCCAAGATTGTCATTTTGTATCGGCCAAACATCAAAAAAGATATTTCACAATACTCTAGGTCTTGTCATACATGTCAAATGGTGAGAAAATCCAATCAGAAGATTCTCAAAGCGCATCTTAAACCTATTCCAGCATTTGAAGAAGACAAAGTCTGGAAAATCTTTCAAGTGCACCTTGGCTCTCGGGATTATAGGCCGAAGACTTAAACTGCTGAATGCCTGAATCATGCATCCTGATGAGATAATGGTGACTACCTTTTGTCCCTGCTGATGATGAATGGATTGTCAGTTACCAAGTTGTGGTTCCTAGTTCATATCTATCGTCTGGAAATTTTAAAGTTTAGCACATAAAACACATATGTCTGGTCACATAGACATTAGTGAGACATATCCCAAGGTTGTCATTTTGTATCGGCCAAACATCAAACGAGATGTTTCACAATACTCTAGGTCTTGTCATACATGTCAAATGGTAAGAAAATCCAATCAGAAGATTCTCAAAGGGCATTTTAAACCTATTCCAGCATTTGAAGAAGACAAAGTCTGGAGAAATCTTTCAAAAGCACCTTGGCTCTCGGGATTATAGGCCGAAGACTTAAACTGCTGAATGCCTAAATCATGCATGACATGTTGAATTTTGACCCTTGATCAGACTGAACATATTTTGGAAGGCTAGCTAATGTGAAAATGGGCGAACGCAGTTTATTCTAATGAAAGATTCGTCAAATGCTGGAATAAATTCAAGATGGGCTACGATTCAATTAGGAATTACAACTTGATCATAAGCAGGGACATCGGGTGGTTGACATTATTTCATCAGTATTCCTTATTTAGTGAAAAAACAAACTGGGACTTGTGAAGACTCATCTTAATTAGGAATTACAACTTGATCATAAGCAGGGACATCGGGTGGTTGACATTGTTTCATCAGTATTCCTTATTTAGTGAAAAAACAAACTGGGACTTGTGAAGACTCATCTTAATTAACAGCCCTATCGAATAAGCTAGACATCTCCGGATGTCTATGCTGTTCGCCTATAAGGTGTGATCTTGATAATTTGTCATTTAATCTAATAGAAGGAATAATGACTATATTAAACTATGTCACTAAATCGTTGGAAGAAAACATAAACATGCATGGTATAACAGAGTTAATAGCGATGTACGAATGAATCAGCGTGGATGTATCAAATGTATATATTGTTTAAACATACATTCGATATAGTACCTTACTGTGAACTCTTTCCTCCACCTAAGCATAGATCATCTTTTTCAAAGTTTAGGTGTGGAGTATCCTTACTAAGATCTGAGACTGGAATACCGAATCTGATTTGGTAAAATAATTTATGTTTAGTATTGTTTTAAATGGATAACGTTTAATATAAGGAATGTGTAAAGGGGTAATACCCACGGGCGTCATTTTACATCATTTTGTAAGGTTACCTTCTATTTATAGTTTTAGATGATTTGATTATTTCTCCCCTCACCGCTGTAGGTTCGATCCCTCAGTGTCTTAGGAGTCTGTGTGTGAGGAAGCCATCCAACTGACTTACGGAACGTCGGTGGTTCTACCCAGGTGCTCATCCGTGCACGAAAACTGCCCGGAGTGGCACCTGGGGTCTTCCTCCACCAATGTAATCTGGAAAGTCGCCAAATGACCATAGCTGTTGGTGCGACTATAAAATCCAATACAATTCAATTCAACTGATTATTTCTTGGTATCGGAAAGTTAAATTGTCGCGTTTAAAAGTGGTTGCATGGGTTTATAATGATACTAATAAAGATATAATAGTATTTAATGTATATTTTAAATGTAGAATAAGTGAGATAAACTACGTCCTGTCTACTATAATGCTGTATAGAATGGTGTTTAAATGATTATGCTTATAGTTTCATTGATTGTGTAACATGTTTGTAAACGATGAGACATAAAAATAAACAATAAAACTTAACTACGTAATACAATCCATTTATAATGAGTTTATCCCTAAACGTTTAAACTCCAAATCATGGATCTTTTGATGATCAGGCCGGAGTATTTTACAACAAAGTGTATTAAAAAAATATCTGTTATTTTTTTATTTCATTCTAACTGTATTGTTTTTCATTTAAAAATCTCACATCCTTCAGGCAGTAATGGATCATGATTTTAATTTTAAGACGGTTATCGCCGTTTTTTTCATTAAATGATGTTGTTAAACACGTTTTATTGTCGAAATATCCGTTATAAAATCCTGCTAATATATGCTTTCCCATCGCTTAATAAAATTAAGGCGGGACCACGTAATGTCTTTGTCAAACGTAAGAGTTATCTAGGCCTGAAACCACTAGTTACCTTCCCACTTGACATCAGTGTTAAAGCGTCACATATGAATGATTTGCTGCAATTGTATGGGTATGGTAACAGTTAGTTTTCAAAAAGAAAAATAGCTTTTCCCTTGAAAACAAAAGAACAAAGGTGGTTTTCTTGCTGTAACATATACCTCGTTTATTTGCTGTAAAATATAACTAGTTTATTTGCTGTAACATATAACTCGTGTATTTGCTGTAACATATAACTCGTTTATTTTCTGTAACTTATAACTCGTGACCCGTAACTCCTGGAAAAAAACATACAGAACAAATAAATTAACACCTAGTTGATGATACGATTGACTTGGAGAAAGCTTTTGATACTGCGTAGAAGTACGGTATTATGAAGGATATTTTTGACCTTGGTCTTACAGATTCTCGTCCGAATACTTACAACCTCTTTGATATTCGTGAACAGCAGATGGGTGTGCCACAGGGCAGTATGTATTCGCGTTTTCACCCCTTTTATTACACAAATTAACAGTATAGTTAAATGCACTAATCCTGGAGTGGAGGGTTCTCTTTATGTTGACGACTTTGTTATACGCTATCGTACAAAAACAAAAACATTATTGAAAGACAATTACAACAATGTCTCTATAAACTTCAGAACTGGTACGATACAAATGGTTTTACATTTTCAAGTTTTAAAATAAATGTATGCAATTCTGTCAGATTCGTACACATCGTGAATACCCTCAACTTACACTGGATGGTTCACCAATACCAGTAGTGGATGAGACGAATTTATTTGACCGTAAATCAACTTTTATACCACACCAAATGCTTTTAAGGCTCTTAATTTAAAGTTGTTGCAAACACTAATTGGGTAGCGAAAATTGCTATTACGACTTTATAGATATCTTGTCCGATCCAAGCCGGACAACGGCTCAATTTTGCATGGATCGTAAGTCTTACTTGCTGATGCTCGATCCTATACATAATCAGTGATTACGCCTTGGGTGCCGTAAATATATACGCTGAAGTTAACGAACCATCTTTGTATCATAAACGAGACACATTAGCCCTTCAGTACGCCATTAAATTACAATCGAACCATCAAACACAGCTTTATGTTCTTCATATTAAACCGAAGTTAAGAGATCTCAAGACTGACCTAAATGTAATTGCCATTTAATACAAAATACCATCAATTACACCGTGGACTTTGGAAACACCTACAATTGTTTTTGACCTTTGTGATAATAACAAGTCCGGTACAGATCCTAATATTTTTCAAAACAATATTAATGAAAATAAATCAAAATACAGCACATTTCAACATACAAATACAATTGACATACAATTAGTTCTAAAGATTTCTACTATTTTCACCAATAAAAGGATGTTTCCGAGGATAGTGGTGCGATCTGGTCGGGTATTGAACATGACTGAGATATGGTTGTCATAAGCATTGTTTCCAATGGTTATATTTTGATTGCAGTTACTCGAGTTATTGATCGGAAATCGTCAGTTTGAACAAGTTTCATCAATTAAGGGGAGATAACTCTATGTTAACGAGTGCAATAGAGCTGGTTATTGATCGCAAAGTATTGTGTCCAAGTATGGTTGGATTTTGAGTACAATTTATAATTACTGATTGAGCGGATAATACATGTCGGCCCACTCTATGCACACAGGCGTATACAAATATAGAGAATCGTTCAATCCTTAATATAAAACATATAAAGGACAATATATTTTCATTTCAAAGAAATGTAGGATTAGCAAATATTTTGTTATGAGGGGTTCATAGGAATTGTTGCAAGAATACATTAAATGCCTGCTGATATACAATTAAGTACACGTAGGTTTGCACAGATCCTATCAGATGACATAAATAATGAAAAACCACATATGTGGACTCGGCAAAGGTAATGACGAGTATAAATATGTATAAGTCTCTATTCCTGAAAGTTTGCATTGAGTATGTACCAAGGCCTTCTGCGAATCCCCACCCACAATTGCAAACGGGAAGTAGTCTCCCATTAAGGAAACCTACTCCGATACAGAAACAGTGACATTTACCCGCGATACCGGATATGTAAAAGCTTGGAATCGTGATGGCACAATTACATGTAATACAGACGTGTGGTCCGGAACAATAATATGCACCCGCGAGTAAAGAGTGTTACATTCGCTTTCACTGTTAGATTTTAATTGATAATACTGTTAATCAACATTTAACAGTCACTTTTCGTACCACACCAGACCTTGGCAAAATAGAAAATTAATTCTAAAAGACTTACAGTACTTCTGTGCAGCTGATATTGTTTATTGGGTCACATCCATTACATCTTTTACCATGTTAGTCAACATTCTACTGTCGTGTTCCTAAAATTAAAATTAGTATATGTTAATGTAGAATGGTCTAGCGGACATAAATATGTAATTTTTTTATGTAATTGTCATTAATGTTCTCAATAAAGCAATCAATAGCAAATATTTTTAAAACCATCATATCAATAAGATTATAACTATTATTTATCAATTTCAGATGGTATAACAAATAAAAATTAGATGTTTTAGTGAAACAAATAGTATTTTGACTTTGTAAATCTCCTGTATGCAATACACTTCACAAAATTGCCATATTAGTTGCTTCTGAAATTATTCGTATCAAATTAACTCTTTATCACACCATCTTTTTCTGATGTATTAGCGGTGATAATTATAAAGTAACCAAATTATGATTTGTGGTTTTAATTATATGTTACTTTGTTTACATACAGGCACTGTTACCGACATATTCAATTAGTTTTATTCAGCATAAACATTGTTACCGACATAGTGTTAAAACATTGACAAAGTGAAATTAAGGGCGTAAACTGAGTATCTATATGAACGTATAAAAAATTTCATTGGTCAAATGAAATATAATCTCTATTTTTAATTGGAAATTAAGAGTTATTATACCAATTATGAAAGTTTAAAAACTTTCATTGGTCACTTGAAAGGTTGTGTTCCTTTATGTTTTTTAAAAATACAAAAAAAATATCATATCGTATTCAGCATTCAATCGATAATCAGTAAATTGTTAAAGCCCAGTGTTAATATTTATGTAATGTAACGGGATTTTAATAACTAGCAATTGTACTATCTTCTTTTTGTGTAACAATGCCTCTAAAAACACTTCTTATTGGTCATAGTCAGACTAAGTATTTCGATGGATATATCAGTGATAGTGATACTAGTGTGTTGTGCTATCCCGGTTACCGGGTTGAAGATTTCATCCACGAAAATGAAGTTGTCCGAAAAATAAAAGAATCAGAGGTAGGTGTATTATAATAAATTTAATACACATCCATTAAGTGATTGTTGAACGCTACTGTATATGGCCCAAACAAAGGTACGCCATTGATCTGCTACTTCCAAGACGTTGATTGCTTAATACGCGAGTCTTGACACCTGTTTAACGCTACTGTTTATGGTCTTATTTATATATAATGATGTAATCATGTGAAATTGCAGTCTGTGAAAGAAAGATTTATCAGTTGATTGTTATTTCATATTTCATTTGCGAAATTAGAATGATAATAATAATAATTTCAGCATTTTCATATATACCGATGACATATAAAACCTCTTCTTTAGATGAATCTCCATTAATCGTTCGTTTAAAGGCTATTGTATATCATAAAAAATAATGTAAACACTAGTGGTTAAAGGCTACTGTACACGTAGGCGCGAGTCACTACCGTAATCTGTTAGTTGAAAGTTGTTGATTGCATTAGACGCGAGTCTATGACAGTGATTGACACCCTGTGTATTAAAGGGGTTGATGCACTATTTTCAAACAAGGTTTATTTTAACGGGCTCTGAAATACTTGAGAAAAAAAAATGAAAGAAGTGTCGAAAAAATATGCTATGAAAAATAAAGAAGATATGACCTATTTAAAATTTGCTAAGAAATGATGACGTCATCGCGCCCTTTTACCATATACGGCATATTGACAAATAACAAAGAAAAATCAATGCAAATGAAAAATAAGCATACAATTTATACATTTTACATATGTCCTTACCATGACGTTGCGTGAACTCTTTTGAACTTTGAATAAGATGTAATACCTAACTATTTGCTTTACGTAAAATATTGTTCATTTGTTTAAATTTGATAGAGCTCTTTGGAAGTTTAATAATAATTCACTATTTTGTTTCACATTGTCTGCTTAAACATGTTGATATATTTTTATATTGCTTCTTTGACATTACAGTAGTTCACCATAATTTTGAAATGCATGCAATTATAAATGACATAATATAGACATATTATACACTGTTGTATTGTATATAAACTGTTTGTTTTTGTAGCACTGTCCGCCAGACCGGAGTGTTTTAGTA
Source organism: Cyrtodaria siliqua (assembly GCA_037043455.1). Classification (NCBI taxonomy): domain Eukaryota; kingdom Metazoa; phylum Mollusca; class Bivalvia; order Adapedonta; family Hiatellidae; genus Cyrtodaria; species Cyrtodaria siliqua. The sequence continues at coordinate 274,757 of JAWPHD010001604.1, forward strand.
AACGTTTATTTGTCTTTGCACAAGGGTCATGTTTGACCTATTGCAATTGATTACATTGATGTACACATTGTAAGGTTCATGGAGGATGGCTTCGAACCTCCATGGACCTATGACGAGGCACAATAAAAGTTCTTCTTCTATGTATATATATTTGCAGTGATTTTCTTCCATTTATGTTCTTTTCAAATTTCCAACAGGTCATATCTCCTTTCCTTTTCATTGCATTTTGATAATTCTTTCAGTTTTGTTACTTAAATATTAAAATAAAAACATATTAAGAAACAAGAAATGTCACTGTAAGTGACAACTGCACCCGAAGTGGTTTTGACCTTTGACCTCTACTTGTGACATTGACCTTGGAGCCAAGGACCTTGATTTTGCGCGCGACACGTCGTCTTGTTGTGATGAGCACTTGTGCCAAATTATTTGTAAATCCGTCCATGAATGTGAGAGTTATTAACCGGACACGAAAGTACTTCTTTTTGAACTTTGACCTTTAAATGGACCTTGACCTTGGAGCCACGGACCTGGATTTTGCGCGCGACACGTCATCTTGTTGTGGTAATCACTTGTGCCAAGTTATTTGAAAATCCGTCCAGGAATGTCAGTGTTATTGACCGGACACGATTGAACAGACGAACGGAGGGACGGACTGACGGACTACTATATGCCGCCCTTCGAGGGCATAAAAAATAAATATAGATAATTATTGACTGCAAAATGACTAATCATGTTATAAAAACTATCAAAATGTTAAAGCACATGTTCATGCAATCCCGGAACGTTAATGCTTAATTACAAAGTCACTTATTATGTTATGCCCCGACAGGGAGGCATGTAGTAATCGCACTGTCCGTTCGTCCGTCCTTTCGAAATCGTGTCTCATCCATTCCTCAGAAACTACTGAAAGGAATTTCGTCAAATTGCACACAAATGTTTATCACAATGAGAAGTTGTGTCACGCACAAGAATCATGACGGTATCACAAAGGTCACGGTCACACTTGGAGGTCAAAGGTCAAAAGATAATCAAAGAATTCATATCTCAGCTATTATTTTGACTTAAAGGTCAAGGTCACACTTGGAGGACAAATATCAAAAAAACGTGAACAATTAATGTATCAGCCATTACTTGAAAACTACAGAAGTGAGTTCTGACAAACTTCACACACATATTCATCACATTAAGAAGGTGTGTCGCGTGCAAGGATCATGTCAGTGTCTCAACGGTAAAGGTCACAGTTGAAGTTCAAAGGTCAAACAATCTTTAAAAAAACTATGTCTCAGCCATTACTTGAAAACTACTGAAGGGAGTTCCGTTAAACTTCACACAAATGTTCATCAAATTGAGAAGGTGTGTCGCGCGTAAAAATCCTGTCAGTGTCTCAAAATAGAGGTCAAAGGTCATTTTGGTCATGTCAACCTTTAGTCCAAAACTGCTGAAGGAAATTATTGCGTCAAACAAAAGGTCACACTTGAAGGCCAAATATCATAAAAACGTAACCAATTCATGTATCAGCCATTACTTGGAAACTACTGAAGTCATACTTGTTCATCACATTGCGAAGGTGTGTTGCGTGCAAGAATCATGTCAGTGTCTCAACGGTAAAGGTCACAGTTGAAGTTCAAAGGTCAAACAATCTTTAAAAAACAAGTCTCAGCCATTACTTGGAAACTACTGAAGGGAGTTACGTCAAACTTCACACAAATGTTCATCAAATTGAGAAGGTGTGTCGCGCGTAAGAATCATGTCAGTGCCGCAAAAGAGGTCAAAGGTAATTTGTGTCATGTCTTTAGTCCAAAACTACTTTTAGTACAAAACTACTGAAGGAAATTAATGCGTTAAACTTCACACAATGTTCATCACAATGAGAAGCAGTGGGAGCGCCAAGCCGCCGCGGAGGGATATTTACTTAAAAACGTCACGCGCAAAAAACGTAAATAAACTGCGTTTTGGGTAGATTTCAGGGTGGCGATCAAAATGACACCAGTCATAAACTGTATTCCACTGACAATGTACAATGATGACACACATAAACAAATGCATCAATTCGTTTGTTACAGAATGAATTTTAAGTTTTTACGTGTTTTGTCGATTCTTTTTTATTAAAAATATGATTTCCAGGCTTTTACAAATTACCGATCGTTTCGAAAATTTATGTGAAATTTTAGCTTTTAATCAAATTGATAATTACAGTTTGTTCTTAAAGCGAGAAATAAGACGAAAGCATTAAAGTCAAGAAAAAGTATTCCTCTACAGGCCTGTAACATTTCATCAAAATTTGGAAAAAGTACCTTTTTCTACCCAAAAAAACGTTTCATGACCGTTCATAAAATTACAAACAGAAAAGTGAGAATCTCTTCAACCGTGTGCTTCATACAAAAAACTTTCAGAATCATATTGCTATCACTACAATTAAAACATAATTTATACAAGCCAATTCCTTATAAAATAACCATCATTTTCATGGCCTACTTTTAAAAATAAATTTAGGTCTATGTTGTGTTATTGTGAAAATTATTTCAGTCAACAAACATGCGAAAGAGCAAAATGTCAGCTGTTTATCGATCGACTTCAATTTTTTTATTTTGTATCTCGATTTGGATGTAGATTTTAACAGCGAAAAAGACAAGAACATGAACGATGAGTTTAATCCTTCCTCTGGCAGTATGTGAATTTTCAAGCGAATTTGAAAAAAGTACTTTTTTCTACCCAAAAAAACGTTTTGTCACTGTTTTACGCAAGCGTTTCGAACGTTGTTTTTGTGTAGTTTTGTTACACGGCATGGAAGTACGGCATGCAATACATCGGTCAGCTCTGTGTGTGATAAATTCTGAAATTACCTGATATATTGTAGTGAATAGACAGTCGATAAGAGACAAAATATTTATGCTAACATGATATATTTTAAATTCGATTGTTATTGAAAATATTGCAAAAAAATCAATACCGTGTTTCCCCGAAGACCACATTCCAACACAGAATTGTGACGTCACAATGCTTGTACTTATTATAATCACAGTGTGAAAAGGTGTACGCGGACAATTTTTTAAATCTTCGAAAGGACGTGTGTTTTTATTTATTTATTTTGGTCGAAGAGCCCTTTAAAAAAAGTATCATTTGCTATTATCCTTTCGACCCATCCACCCCGCCCCGACCCCCACCCAGCACATTTTTTTTAAATGGACAAAATTAATCTAGAATGCGAACTATGATTTTAAATGTATTTTAAAGGCCATTTGGATTGTCGACGCAAATATAATATGAACTAGGGCTTTATTGATTTGAACAGCGACCGCAGAGGGAAGTAAGATGGGTGAATAGTCCCATTAGACATGCCATCACCAGGGCTCCAGCTCCTTAGGTTCAACGCCGTTTCCACTGTGTAACCGATGCCTCTTTTTTGAAAGTCTGTGAAATAGCATCTTTGAAACAATCTGTGTATTAAACCGTGCCAGCGCCTTTACATCTGAGATACCAAGAACACATGATTGGCAATCGATCACGTACATGTATGTGTACCCTGCTGCACCCCTCCCCTCCCTCCGCCCTCACCGCCACCACACACAGTTTAACTCATCTTAGTGGGGTTCGGGTCCCTCCCTCCGTTTTAACTTATCCTAGTGGGGTTCGGGGTCATGCTACCCGTATTATATTTTTTTGATGTTACAATGCGCGTTCTGACGTATATTTCAGAGTTATAAAACGGTAGATAAAGGTAAGTACACACATGTACCTGAAACTTTATTTGGACTTTTTACTTTTTCGATTTCCGAGTTAGGCGTAGGGTCGGGCGTACCGTGCTTACGCAGAGCTACGCCAATGACACCTACCATCTTTTATGAAACTATATTAGTACCAATCAGTAAGGGATGGGCAGAAACCTGCAGTATATAGGATAGATAGGCTCGCGAGGGTAATAACCCTAAACTTAGTATCCTTTTGTAGAATTTTTTGTTCAATAAAATTCGGCTTCGGCCGGGTTAGCGATGACCAAGACACTTTCCCTTAGTCTCGTCCGTCGGATGGGGACGTAAACCGGGCGGTCCCGTGTATCGGTCTATCCTCCGAGCACGTTAAAGAACCATAGGAATCTATTCGATAACAAGAGTAGGGCAGGTTCCCAGATTTCTATGTATTCCTTCCCCTCTCTCTGGGGCGGCTCTAAATAACCTATACTGTGTTGATGAGCCGTCAATTAAAACGTATATTGTCTCGTGGTCTAGCTTGTGTGTCGTCTCAACATGGGATAAAATAAGAGCTATTAACATTATATATTTACTTATATATATTAGGCCAAAAAAAAATACCTGTGTTTCCGGTGGCCCGACCGACCCTATTTTCAAGGGGCCGACCCTAAATCTTTTTATGAAAAAAATAATATATATTGTTCCGAACAATGATTTATCACAATATATCGAGGTAAACTGACATCACAGAGAAACTTTCAGCTGTATCATCAACTTGAATGGGGTTTATGATATAAATACATGTAGAATCTCACAGTATCTTGCTCCAAAAAAAAAAAAATGCCTACATACCGACCCTATTTTTTTAGAGCATGCAATAGGAAACAAACCTATTTTTTTGTTTGGCCTTACTATATTTAACTTATAAATCGGCTACTGTGCAGCTTCTTCTATTTTTTAATTCTCTAACGTACTTAAAATTTTAAGATGGTCGCCAAAATGAGAAAAGCATGAAAAACAGCATCATGTATTATAACACACAAGTCTGTCATGTGCTTTTGTCAGCAAGGACATTTATCATTCCTGATTTATTTTAAATAGATTGAAGGCGGTCTGGAAGACTATATGCGTCTATTCAAATACGTAATGCGTTTCATTTTCATATTCAATGTACATAATATTATGCTCTAACCACAGCTTTGCCAAAATAAAATTCATAGTTATTGGACATGTCAATAGCATTGAATAATTGCTAAGGAAGAACTTTATACATATTTTCATAGAGTAAGACGAAAATGTGTGTTTCATGATCATAGGTTCTATAATAGAGGATCTAAAATGAGAGCTGACAGAGCTTAAAGTGATCCCTAAGCGTCTGCCATGTCCACTGGCACAGATATATATATTATAGGGAGGTCAAGTCTTGAAGTGTAGTTTAAATGTTGGATATACTCAGGTTTAATGAATTCATAAGTCATTCAACTGGAAAAGTGATCATTTGTTTAATCAGCTGGATTAATAGGCATGTCAAACATATAATACATACTGGTAATGGCTGTGAGTGAAATGTATAAATTATTGGTGCAATATTATCAACAGTTTAGTAATATAATAATAACTATTAGCTTTGCACTATTGTAGTATTAATATTAATGATTGCAAAAATGTGAATTATGTAGAAAAACTAATGGGACGCTGCGAGTTGTTAGCTTTTCAACAAATCAAGATTGCTGTGTGTCCCTTTAAGGTCCATAATTAATATGTTAATAAAACAAGTTACAACCCTATGCTGTTTTTTTTTAAAGTTGTGTCAAAGGTTTTGAACATAGTTCAGCATCAACATGTATTCTCTGTTATATGTACACGTAAGTCAGTTCAATAAAACTGTATACTTCAACGTCTCAAATGGAATGATGAGTGTTTTTATTGAGTATTAAATAAGCAAAACTACTTTTCACATCACTCTCATTGGCATGGATGACAGGCTAAATGCATGTGGGAGTAAACCAGCATGAACAGATCATTGTGAAAAACGTGAGTGTCAATTAGTGTTGAGAACAAGAACTGTAGATGTAGTTCAAGATAATCCATTCAATTTATTGTTCAATACTTGGATCCATTACAGTTGTATACCGTAAACTTGTGTTGTGTAAATGGCAGCATCTTGTCTGAAAAATAAAGAAAATGCAAACACTGAGTATTACAACTTAAATATCTGCTGTACATGAAATACTAAAACTTGATCACTTTTAATAATATACAAACTATGTATTTTATATAGAACCTATACAGGCCAAATAAAATAAAAATTAAACCTGTGTTTACATATCATTGTCAATAAAAGTGGGCCAGTATATTTATTTGGTATCAAATATTTACTTGTTATAATTTTTTTACTCCATGAATTATATTTAGACCACAAGAACATTAAATAAAGAAAAATCTGACTGGCTGCAGGCTTAAACATATTAAAACAGATTATATTATTGTTTTACCTCAGAATAACTGATTATTATTTCATTCCCAATAAAAAGAGGAGTCTGCAGTGTATTAAGGGAGTTGGTCTGGTTTATTATTAATACAGTAAACACAGACCTGTATATTTAATTCGGTCTTAGTCAATATAAAATTTACTGAAAAAGATTACCAAATGTTGTTGTTTTTTAATACTGAGAACGTATGTATTGTTTAAGATCCTTTTCATGCTTTAATACTGTCTCTCAGTTCCACCTTTCAAGGTAAGGTTTCCAGGTGTTTTAACTAGATTTATCTAATTATTATTATTTTATTTATTTTTTGGCATTGATGTGAAATGCTTCCTCACCATACAAATAAGTTCTGCTTACAAACCTCTATAAAATAAATCCATCTTGTTTTTGTGAGCTCCTCCAACCTCACCTCATCCAACCAAGAGTCACATTTCAGATCAGAATATGTAAGATGCAGGCATCATGTCTGTGAGACTGATGTCTCCCTATGAAAAAAACAATGACACAGTGTATAAACGAAATTGCCAAATTTCATTTGGATCTGAACATTTCGCTGAAATTAAATAATAATTAGATAGATCTATGCATTCAATTCTTATTTCTATGTACTGTTATTTAGAAAATGTGTTCATCAGGGCTTTTTTCCACAAATTTGGGAAGAGGCCCAGGCCTGTCCATGTTGGGGAAACAAGACGAGCTTATTTCTCATTTTGGGAATGATGTAAGATTTTACCAATTAAGTAAATTTGACAATACTATGCTTTATTTATATTTTCAGCCAACAGTTATTATAATTACTGTTTCTCAGTCAGAACTGACTCCACAGACAAAAACACACTGCAGAATTAATGCTTTTTCTCAAATTCTGAGACAATGCTGCTTTCTGATTAGCAAATATTTCTGCCACAATTGAGGAACAAACAGTCAAGTTCTCAATTGGGAAAGAGGCCTTTTAGAGGTGTCTCTGTTACATAAGGTAAAAAAGCCCTGTTCATGGTACACAGATCACTTTAGCGGAGTCAATCACATAACATTGAACTGGGATGTAGTGTATATTTTGTTTTTAATTGAAAACCAAGTGTTGCAGTATTTAGCATTTCATTGAACACATTTTAAGTAGGGTTTGTAGAGAAAATATGCAGGAGGGACGTAGAAGAGAGGGGAAGGGGGTTGGGGATAGTGGTGGGGGCAGCAATGCCTTTTTACCAGTTTTAGGGAAGGGGCCTTTTGCTCTTAATTGGGGGTGGAATACATAAATGGGGAATGAAATTTCCAAGGTAAGTTTAAAATGTGGTGAAGTCTGCATGCTTTTAAAAGAAATGAGAGTGGGGAATGGGCATTTTACAGGCCGCTTCAAAGAAGGGTAAAAAGTCCATGGGGAGGGTATGCATCAGCTGCCTGTGGGTAAATGTAGAGAAGGGGGTGGCAGGGATGTGGTTTAGAAGGCAAACATTAAAAATGACCAGTTCCTGTGCATAGCCATGCAGCATATGTGGGGTTTGACACTGGCCATTACAGGCATACCCTAAGGTGTTCCCCTTCACAGGGTTCAGGGCTGAGGGTCTCCCAGCGGTTTTGGGGAACAAGGGAACACATTTTTGGGGAACAAAGCAAAACGATTTGTGGATCACCGGGTCGTATTATCAGGGAACAAGGGAACATGGACCACCCCTGGAAGGCCTCATGTCTATGGCTAAAGGTCTTGTTATACAAACAAGAATGATTCTGAGAGAGGAATCATATGAATAATTCAATGAAATCAACAACTGTCGCGGCTGATCCAGTTATGTTTACTATTTACACAGTTTGTCAACTTTAACACCATCGATGTGCTTGGCAAATTTCAAGAAAACACTGCATAAACAAACCAAAAAACAGTTGTACATGTACACATTTGAACTTACGTGTTATTTGCCTGCAAAGTTCTAAGACAGTCAACCGTTTCCTTCATTACGTTAACCTGTGTATATTTCCAATTGTTTATCCCAGTGTGAACACCCTGCATCAGATAAACTATCAAAACTCAGTGGATTCAACGTTTACCAACGTGTAAACACATTCTACGTATTGATGACGTAACTCAAAACTGACATTTTACAAAAATCGTTCACTCCTGTAAACTAGGTACGCGTAAAATTGATAACTGCGGTCTGAATCGACGTTTTTACAAAAAGAAAATGGCGGCGTTTTGAGTTTTTTTTAATGAAATAGTCCGGCAAACACTAAAAAAAAAATTCCTGTCGCGGAGTATCAAAATGATCAAAAAAGCTGAATAATTAGTTCCTGGCGTTCCCACTGAAGGTGTGTCTTGTGCCAGAATCATGTCAGTGCCTCAAAGATCAAGGTCACAGTTAGGCAGATGGTTTGCAGTGGGGGCATCCGTGTTCCATATGTACATTTCTTGTTTATTACATAAATGCTTCTTTATATTTGTTATTATAACTACCCACACAAATAAATAATGCTTGTTTAATATCATTCTGATATTATGGTTGGAACCAACATGTGTGACCCAACTTGGATAGAAAATTAAATAAACAATCAGGTCCCGGAAAGTAAATTTTAAATAACAAAGATATATAACACTAAACCTAACTTCTGCGCTTATATAAATCAATTTTAGTTTTAAAAATACATATTTATATCGCTAGACCATTCTACATTAATATATACTAATTTCAATTATAGGAACATGATAGTTTATGAAAAATAATATTATGAGTAAGACTGGTCCAACATTCATGTCTATTTTTAGGAGGTCATTAAAAGTAAGTCACTAATTACAAAGTATTTTTTTAACATAATTACATAAAAAAAATACATATTTATGTCCGCTAGACAATTCTACATAAATATATACTAACTTTAATAGGAACACGATAGTTTGTGAAAATTAATAGTATGAGTAAGACTGGTCCATATATGATAATCACTTTTGATAACAGGTCCCGGAAAGATATTGCTAAATTACAAAGTCAAAATAATATGTTTTTGATTATTTTTTGTGTGTGTACACTTAGATCAATTCATACCGTACACACGCACACCCTATATTTTAACTATTTTTGAAAATCGTCCCGACTTCTAGTAGCCACCATTAAAGAAGTCTGGCGGTGAATTTTGATTCAGAGATAGGTGAAAATTATGGGAATGGGGTGTTTAGACTAAACAAAGCCGCACTAGTCTGTCAATTTGAGAGGGACATTATAAGTGTGTGTGGTTTGTTTTGCATGTGTCCGGACGTAGTGAAGTTCAATTGTCGTCAAAAATTATTGAGTGTTTGATATTTATTTTCAGTTATACTGGCTTCCTGTGATATCATTATCAAGGCTAAGGGTTCTATGATATCACGATAGAGTCAAATCTATAAAACCAATGCCATTCTCATCTCTGCTAAAAAACATATGGTAGTTATTTTGTAGATGTGATGTCTTCAGGTATACTAGTGTCCGACCAGATTTCGGAGCCTAACAGTTTCCGTGATATTCATTTTAAACACATCTTTTTAATTTTAGCTATAATTTTCATTCCGGATGTACATTTTTGTTGATAAACATTTTCATCTGAATGGTAAAGATAAAAACAGACACATTGCATCCTAAAATAATGGAATAGTCTATTCGCAGTGATGTATCAATAGACCACAAACATACGTTTTATTACAATATAGGTCAATTCAATGGGAAGCAAACTGTAAATAAGTAATGCAGGGGAGTAAGCAAACTGTACTAACTTTGTTTCATAAAATGTTATGGGTGAAAAAGGATTTAAAAATGAAAGAATTGTCATTGTTTTGATGATATTAACAAGATTGCGAAAACTATTCGGATTGGTGACAAAGAATCTGCATTTTACACTGTATCTATGCAAAGTTACGTGTCCAGTGGGGTTTCCCGAAATCAACTTAAATGTCATCTTAAAGTGCGTACATATTAAAGGCTAAGCCTTCGTATGGCGGTTGTAAATGAAAACCTTACATATATTTTAAATATTATTTCATTAAAAGTCTGTTGATGTGCCGAAAACTGCTTGGACACCAGTATATAATAAAATAATTGAAAACAAGAAATATGCTTATCATACAACAAACGATGCATATTTCCAAAACATGCAAAAACTGGAAAAATGTCCTTATCTTAAAATGTCATCAGCCCTAGTCTCCATAAATGTTTCCATTACCTTGAATGTTATAAGGTTCATTAATTTTTATTCGAATCAGACTGTCATACATTAATGTAAATTTTTTATTTCAGCGCAGATACAGTTGGTAAATGGTAGAAGCGCTAGTCAGGGCCGAGTAGAAGTATTTCACAACAATAAATGGGGAACTGTTTGTGATAACAAGTTTGACGACAATGCCGCGACTGTGGTGTGTCACATGCTGGGATTTAATGGGTAAACTTAGGTTAGATAAAACAATATGTGTGGTTCCCGTTACATTGGGGTAAAAAAGGATTTTTTTTTTGAGACTAATTGTTGAACAGATGAAAACAAAGCGTTGATTGCAATCTGGTCTTGCGTGTCACTTGTTACTTCTTCCATAATGCTAGTGTTCATAAATGAACATAATTTGCTAATGCCGTCAAACTGCCGACATTTATGACACAGACCCAAGGAGGACGCCATCACGCTGCATTTGGATTAGCATCGTCAAAGTGCTTTTCTATAGTGTATCGATGATCATAACAGAGTTGAAAGTGTCTCCGAAATGGTATTAACTTTACCGGAGTTGCGTCCCTTTCTACGATGATTTTCCCCACATACTTTCATACCTTTTACTGCAAAAAGGAGAGAGAAAAATTAGGGTTGGCGAAAACGGCCCAAAAATCTACGATCAGTCGGGTAACAGGAACCACACATGTCATTTTATTTGGTCTTCCTGAACTTAAATTTAAAGGGACATGCAGCAATCTTGTATTAATCAAGCATTACAATAAGAGACATCGGCGTAGCTACTATTAGGCCATATAGGCACAGGCATCATGAAAAAAGTAAAAGTAAACAAATGCACTAACAACTGAAGCCGGAGGGCATGTGGGGTTAAGGGTCAACTTATTTTCTTATTTTATTTTAAAGTGTAGGTAATTTAACTTGTCAAGTGTTAATCCTCTAATTTGTATAAAAAAAAGTATTTCGTTAAATACCACACAAGTTCTGTCTGATATAAACCAAAACGGATCATTACATAGCTAAATTAAAAAAGAACACGCAGGGGAGCATGCCCAAAGACCCACTGGTTTGTCGGGCCTATATATGCATTTCAGTTCAGCTACTCCCCTGAGTGCATCAATTTATTAATCCATTTTGACTTATATCTGCTTGTACACAATGAAATAAAATTGCGGGTTTTCAAATTTCATTATTCTACTATAGGTATATAATATATATTATTGGTGCAATATAATCAACAGTTATTTATATGCCAAAACAGTTTGCTTTGAACTATTCTAATAATTAATATTAATGACTGCAGAAATACAAGATATGTAAAAAAAAAAAAAAAAAAAATAACGGGACGCCACAACTTTAAAAATAATACAAGATTGCCGTGTGATATAAATATGTGTTATTGATAGTTTGTTATTACATATCAATATTATACCATTGCTTCTTGACATAGTGACATTCCCTAACTACTGTTTATTTTGTACATTTTAGATCTGTCTTTGTTGCTCGTGGCAAGGCCTACTTTGGCGCTGGTTCAGGTACGATCTGGTTGGAAGATGTGACTTGTAACGGGAATGAGAGTAGTCTGGTCAGCTGTCACACTAGCCCCTGGGGTCAGTCCGGCTGCTTACATGATGAAGACGTCGGCGTCGACTGTCAACCACGTACGTTTGATAAAAGATAATTTAAGAATGCATTTTTGTCTGGTTTATCTGTTTTATGGAAATATGTTTTTGTCTTACCTTGTTCAAACGGTCTAAATGTTTTATTTTTATATGCCCGTTTAAAAAACTATGCCCGTTTGAAAACACCCATTTGAAAAACTACGCCCGTTTGAAAAACGAGACGTATTATGGTATGCGGTTGTCCGACCGTACGTACGTCCGTAAACAATTCGGATTCTGCACGATAACTGCAAACGTATGAGACCCATCTTAATAAAACTTTATAGTTAGAGGAAGATTCCTATTGATTTTGGGGTCAGTAAATCAAAGGTCAAGGTCACAACGACCTTATAAGAAAATATGCATTACGGACGATAACTACGAAAGCATCAAACCTTCAATCATGAAACTTCACATATACATTGCCCCAGGTAAGAGGAGGTGTTCTATTGATTTTGAAGTCAGTAATTCAAAGGTCAAGTTAACAGTGACCTTATATGAAAATATACATTCCGGACGATAACTTGGAAACCATAAAACCTACATTCATGAAACTTCATAGGTACATTTCCCTAGGATCCCTATTGTTTTGGGTGTCAGTAGGACAAAGGTCGTTTACAGTGACCTTATATGGAAATAAATAAGTATTATGGATAACAACTTTGAGACCATAACACCTACACTCATGACACCTCATAGGTACATTGTCTTAGTTGAGAGGAAGATCCGTATTGTTTCTATGGTCAGAAGGTCAAAGATCAAGGTCACAGTGACCTTATATGGAAGTATGCATTGCGGACAATAACTTCGAAACTATAACACCTGCCCTGGGTTAAAAGATCGAGAAGGCGACCTATTCCTCACAAGAAAGAGGGAATGTAAAATAAACATATATGTATTTATTTGATAATACAATCAGTACATATAAAAAGGCAACACTTGCTATTTTTTGAATTTCTAGAGTGGAATTGAAGTCCTCGTTCAAAATGTGTTTTAACTGAAAGAAGTAGAGCAAATTGTATGCAACTGTTTATCGTCATTTGTTAGCGTTTGGGACAAAGAGACTTGGGTACTAACAGAAAACACAATGTTGATTTGAACACACAAAAAATCAGCCGACTAAAATTAATCGAAAACAAAAAATGTTGCGTTTACATGTATTGAGTATATATAGGGTAAGGATTTTTGTGTCAACATTTTATATTAGCAACTAGATATTGGACACGTGGATTAAACCTATTTGGATATAATCCATTTTCGGCATCTCATACAAGTATTTGCTCGTGTCATCACACCATGATCACTCCGGTGTTTGTCCGTCCGTGTATATGCGTACGCGTCATGTTTACACTGTCGGACTCTGTAATCACATGGTATGATTTCGAACAGACTGACATAATCACTGTGTCCATCCTGTGTACGCCATATTTGGTGTGTTGGAGGAGTGTACGATTTGAGCATTATGTACGGTTGTTGGAGAAAGAGGATGAACGATGATGACAGGTACAGTGTTTGAAAATAATTGTATTTCCATTTGATTAAAACTGTTTTTCTCCGACAGAAATGAACGATCTCATGTTCTTCACTCTCATGGATATTACTGAACTCCGCCCTCCTTGAAGCAAACATATTATTTCGAATCCAACCTGCAGATATTTACTGAAAATTGAGAATATCTTAAGAAACTATGTTAATTGTATCAAAGAAATTAGATATTGATGGTCACCTGAGCAAAAGAACACATCGCTATTTTATGAAATAAGCTCAATATCCACAAGTGTTTGTCTCTGTATTTTTTTTTTTACTGTTGTACGCTTTGTTGTTTTAGCCGGGAACGCTTTGTTGGGCTCACTGGAACACTTGCGTGTACACTTGGTTGGATGAGTTCAATGGATAATGACATTCCATCATTCAATAAGTGTAACAAAACACGTTTGCGCTTTGTAAAATGTTCGTACTGGTATTGAAAGCAGAGTTTGTATGACGATCAATGCTGAAAATTTGTATAAATCATGTACATGATATTTTAACCCATGGTTATGTTCATTTAGTTGTGTCACAATTTTCGTCCCTATAAGTACTTCGATGGAACTTATAACACCCTTGAGCCGGAAAAAAAGGATACCCATTGTTATATATTGAAGGTGGTATTCTTTAACTCCTGACCATCAATATCTAACCATTTAATATAACCTTGAACCCAAAATCAGACCTATTGTTATACATTTGAGCCCCACAATCTAACATATTCATATACCTCCAGTACGACCAATACGGATAGTCCACTTCATAGAGGAAGTAGAGTTTAACATGGGCAAATAGTTCACGGTAAGCTCGAGCTACCAATTACATATCCATACAAATCGACATATATGTTATCTCTGCTTATTTTACCTTCAAATAAAGTCGAATGAAACAGATGAACTAACTTTACAGATTTCAGGTAAAATATATGTCGTATATTGAAGATTTGACGAAATAAAGGCATGCGCTAGTGAGTTTTTCCTCCAAACGACGGACAACATACCGTGGCATAAACATAATAAAACAGAACGGTGATGACTGAACTTATATTTGGCGGAATCTATTTCAATCCAACAAGTTCAAGGGACAAGACCACTAAAACTGATTCGTTACAATCAGGTTATCTATTTATAAAAACATTGTTTTAATAGCACCTTTTTAACATTTACACGTCTATACACCAATTTTGAAAATGATGTGTATAGACGATAGGTCAAGAAATCGTTTTAGATACACGGAAGTAGCCGATAACAAACAATTTCAGATTTTCTGATTTGTTTCCGTGCTCCAAAAAAGCGTACACCCCTACTCCAACAAATCGTACTCCTGACAATTTGCGTTATCCCAACAATAAAGATGTCCTCTTTAATAGTTAACTTGCGTTCTATCTTCATAATGTTTTCCTATTTTTAAAAAGCAATAATCACGAATAATGTCCAATCTACTCTACATCAAATATTCCAGAGAATAATAAGTTATGATTACTTTTCCAAAATAAAATGCAAAACAACGGCCACATGAAGTTATTAAGTCGCATTTAACACAAAATATGACCTGTGATTGGAAAACAATGTGCAAGTATGAAAGACAGACTTATATAGAATTTGAAGTTATACAATGAACTGCATTAGAGGAAGATAATATGAAGAAAAACACATACCTTGTTGCCATGATTCATCTCTTGACTGTAAATCTACTCCAACAAGTCGTACAAATGCTCTAACAAACCGTACACTCCTCCAACAAACCGTATAGGGCGTAAACTGGATGGACACAGTGATAATGTTATCTGCACAAGATCAAGCCCAAAAAATTATATGAATGTTTACATACTCGCTGATAATCTCGTATTCTGTAATTATCGAATTTTCGTAGTGTTTCATAATTGTAATAGTCAGTTTTATATTGTAACATAAATGCAGGTCAATCGAAACGATGATAGATTAATTGCCAGTTAAGTTGGCTTACATCTAACAAAATGTTCAACAACGAGCGTAACATTCATTTTTCGTAAAATGCTACCTAGGATGTCATTCAATCATTTTGATGGTTAAAAATAGCCCGCAACCCCACACCACCCCACCCCTACCCATAACGTTTACTCCTACCTCCAACCCCGCACCCTACCCCACACACACTCAAAGGAAACTACCACGGTTCTAGTGGGAAATATATACTTAACGCCATTAAAAACGCAAGTTTGGTGTGCACGTGATTTTCGCATAATTCCGATTTTATTTCTTTCAATACATGCATTTGATCGGTCACCAGATTTATAGGGAATATGGATAATTTCTAACACGTACATAACATTTCAGTCGATCTTGGAGACATTTTAATTAAAAATAAACACAAAACCACGGACACAAAATGCACTTTTAATGGCGTCAAGTATATATACGATGTCCAGTCGCAAAATATGCTTCGAATGTAACCACGCATATAATTTGAGCTTCGTTTTCAATATGAACAATTCATGAATGTATATCACTCTTATTCGGAAGATATGCACTTATAATCGATACCACTAGTAAGTTCCATTCATAAACTACTAACACCACTACAATGTAAAACCAAAATGAGGACTATTACAGACCAATATAAGTCCCTACAGCCAAAGGGGTTCGGCACGGTGTTGGGATGGTGTTCAAATGGTTTGGTATAGAGTCCTAAAGCCCCAAATATCCAAAACCCATGTTACTAAGTATACATATTGACAAGGTGTCCGGCTTCCAAAATGCCATTCATTGAAGAGAACATCTGTAACTGGCCAGAAAATAAAGGATTAACATGGTAATCTATTCACATAGAGCTCTATTTCAAACAATAGCAAATGTATATCTAAAAATCATATTTGAAGCCTTCTGAGTGTTCTTGAGTACTTGAGTGTATACCTAGTTTGGAAAGACAGATATGGCCTTATCTGTATGCATGTGAGTAGCTTACAGGCATACTTCAATGAAATTATTTGATTTTACGCTAGAACAATGCGACGTCACCAAAGTAATGTCATGACGTTTCACAAAAGAGTCAAGACAGACGTATAGCACATGAGGAAGACATCTATTCCACATGCCTAGAAATGGGAGAAAGTGCAAAATTCTTACGGATGACGGGATTTATACAGTACTGGTTCTACTCCGGAAGAATGAGGTGTTCTGTCTCTACCACAATAAAAACGAGCGTCATAAAATGGCCTAACATGTGAGAAAATGACGTAAAACACCATTCAAACAAACAAACTTTCATTGATATCAACACTCTTGCTAAGTTTGGTAAAGAGCGAAATTCAAAATGAATTTGCTAGTGTTCACAAATATCAGAATATTACATTATACAATACAATCAAGGGCCATAACAAATTTCATATAGATGGTTTTCAAGGCTGTCAATAATATCAACAATCCGGCGAAGTTCGGTAAAGATCAAATACAAAATGAAGGTATTAAAATGCTCACAATGCTGAAAAGGGCATTTTTCAAGGGGCCATGATTCAAGCGTTCCTGGGCTGATATAGCTTGTTTATGAACTTGTTTGAGCTTTCATTAATATCAACAATCTGGCAAGGTTGGTAAATATCAAATACACAATGAGTGTGCTTGAGAGCTCACTAAGTGTCATGCTGTCATTTTGGTAAAGTTTCCTCATCAATACCACTTTTGTTTTTTGAGAAATAGTCGTCACACAATCGTATTTTTAAACCTAGTTCACACACTAGGAATTAAATACGAATGCTCGATACAAAATGTCGGCGACGTTAATGTAGTTGGAGATGTTTCAAGGTATTTTGTTTCTTTACACTGTGTTAATAAAGGTTAGTTTAAGAAAAAGATTATGATGATAAATAAACATCTTGTTGCAAGCCCCTTTAAAACTATCTGTAGCAGTGGCGGCCATATTAATTTTCCGGTTAACCTGACTGTTACTTGGAACCAGCTACACATCAAAAAAAGGATTGCTGTAAATTGTCCATATCCTGTTTCAGAGGAGTTTCGCCAGAATAATTTTACGGACAGACGACGCTTCGCGGCATCCCTGATCATAGCTAAAAATCACGCATTATACTATATAAATTTTACATTATTAAGACTCTGTTGCAACATATAAAGAATACAGCTTTAGAATTGTTATGCCCTTGTTTTATTTCATTATTTGTACTGATATTTCTTTTTGTTAAAATCGACAATACATGACATTAATTATAATAATGTTTATTTTATTATATAGCCACCTTCACATGTCACGATGGGATATCGATTGTGTCGAGCTGGGTTTGCGACGGTTATGAAGACTGCTTCGATGGATCGGATGAATTAAACTGCAGTAAGTTGCTACAAGATGACGTGACGATAACTTATTATGCTTTCCAATAGACAGTGGTCATTACGTGGTCCGATTATTAACATTCATACCCAATCCAACCCCTTCTCCAAGAAGGGAAAACGGGGTTGGCTGGGGTATGAAATAAAACTTTAATTTCGGCTTAAAAGGTTTGCCTATTGTAAACTTAAAACATTTAATAGGCAATTTGAAACAGGTTATCACATTTTGTTCAGTAAAAAATGTTTTTAAACACGTTTTATTGTCAAAATATCCGCTATAATATCCTGCTAATATAAGGAAGGAAGGTAGGAAGGAAGGAAGGAAGGAAGGAAGGAAGGAAGGAAGGAAGGAAGGAAGGAAGGAAGGAAGGAAAGGAAGGAAGGAAGGAAGGAAGGAAGGAAGGAAGGAAGGAAGGAAGGAAGGAAGGAAGGAAGGCAGGCAGGCAGGCAGGCAGGCAGGCAGGCATGAATGAATGAATGAATGAATGAATGAATGAATGAATGAATGAATGAATGAATGAATGAATGAATGAATGAATGAATGAATGAATGAATGTTGGCAAAAATATGTAAACATGATAATAAAAAAGAACTAAAACTGCTGATTTCTGGAATAATTCAATAAATACATATCTATATTACTTTTCGTTATTCACTGTGTTTTTGTTTATTATAAATTGTTTTATGAGAGTGGGCACTTACTAGGTATAATCCATCTTGGTTGTGGTCTTACGGGTAACATGGCAGATATAACCTGTATTTGTATGGGTGTATACCTGTTGTGTCTATGTTCTGTACACATATGTAGGTGTGTTCTTTTAACGTAAAGTGTTGTTTGTTGCCTTCAAAATATGCATGCGTCTGCGGAATGTTGTTTTTTTTTGGCTAGTTAGTCCGGTGGCCAAACACCATGTTTAGCCAAGACCCCAAAATAGTCGTCAACACAATGGTTTTTATTTCTAACAGGTGAAGTAATTCAAAAATTGAATGATGCCAAATATAATGGCACCCTTGAGGAAATAAAAATATCCAAGATAGCTGCCGCAATATTTAAATGGCAGAATTTCGACTTCTACATTAGCTAGGACAACCATTTTCTGCCTATGACCAAGTTTATGGGGTCAAGAAATACATTTCGGACCTCAATTTACCTATAAAGTGAATTACAATATCAAGATAGTCGCTAAGATGGCAAGGAAGAGAAGAAGTGTGTACATGTTATACCGTCTGGATGATGATCGTTATTACGTAAGTCTTGACTCAAACGATATTTTAAGTTCTCCAATATCATCTACATTTGATGAGGGACTGCGTATACGAAGACTCATTGCCCACCTAGTCACAGCAGATGGCTTAAGTTCAACCTCAGAGTTTCTGGTCCATAGCCACCTCTGGTCTTATCTTATGCATGTTGTTTTGATGAACACAGCTGACAATCTGTCGCATTTTCGCATGGTATGATCACACTTTCGATAGCACTTATAGAAACTATCCCGCCTGAAAAAGGCAAAAAATACACTCAAACCCGTTATTAAAACACTATCCAGGTATAATAATGAAAATGTGCTAATTAAAACAGTATAGTTTTATTTACGGATTCTTAAAATACTCGTTATTAAATATGCGTAAAATGAATTGTGAGTTGGTAACTCTAACTCTACACTGTAGTTTTGGGTTTGGCCAGGCTGGCTAAAGCCGTTTATATCGTGTCTATTGAGACTGAGTTTGGATTCTGCAAATATGTAAGTTACATAATACCTCGTCATCCGTAGGCTTAGAAACGGTGTACATATGTTGTAAAATTTGGTTGCTGTTAGCTTCTTTAATTATGCCCATAAACATTGTCTCTAAGTGTCATCAATTTTGGATTATATACGTATGTAATTGAGCGGAAACCGCAAAAATCGTCAATTTAAAACAATTAAAAGGCAATTACGCTGTCGTTATAAGTGCGATCTGCATAGTTATCGAACTTGAGCCAGATAGTGTGGCTTTAACATTGTCCCTAAATATGAAGTTAATCCAGGCGACGTTCTCTTCTAAATGCCCGGAAACCAACCCTTCCATCCGTATGCCCGCCCTGCGTGAAAACATAATGCGACCATTGTATAAAAACCATCAATTAACATTATGTGGGCAATACTTTTGGATGTTTTCGTCTACTAAACGATGTAAGTATATATGAAATTGCTTTGCTTTATAACATTACCCAGATCTATAAAAACAGTAAAAAATTTCTGAATTGAACATATTCAGTGTATTCTCTTCAAGGATTTAGTGCAATCTCTTCTTGTTATTGACCCTATGCATGATTAAAATGGACATTTTACTTTCATGTCCATGTGGATGGTGTTTTGTTTTGAAGAAGTAAATTCATCACAGGACAGACATACATGTGATGTAAATGACATTTCACTTAATATCAATATTTAGTTGTATATACACTTTTTAAACGGGGTTCCCGCGTCTCCATGGTCGAATGGTTAACGACGTTGCGTTGTAAACCTTCACCTCTCACCGCTGCAGGTTCGAATCCCACTGGGAGCTCGACTTGTAAGTGAGGAAGTGTCGATTCTTACGGATGGCAGGGAAAGTCCACCACAAAAAATCGACCGTCCTATACAACCTTACATGTGTTGAAAATGTCGTAAAACACCATACAAACAAACAAACAAACAAACAAACCCACGCAACCTGGAAATCGGTAAATAGTCGGGAATTTTAAAATACTAATTCCCGGCCATGAAAACCCCTTGAGTTTTACCAAAATCATTTAAAACCGGGAATTATTCGGGGAAAAAATCGTGTCCTGTAGCGCCTAAAAATAAACTTGTACATTAATTGATTTTCGGCAGTTTACGTAGGCCAATACAAATTAAACGATGGTATTCGTGAACAATCGTAGAGTCGTGTTTATGCTCTGATCAGTGAAATGTGAACCTTAAATTGTACTTTCATTTCCGATCGTTATCGTACAAATTCGTTACCGCGACGATTGCCTCATAAAATAGGTCGGCGATTTTAGCCGAGTAATTACGATTAAAATTCTCAACTTTCCGTCGTATATGTTTAAGCGTCTAATGATTTGGTTCAATAAAGCGTCCGAAAAGAAGGGTGAAAATGTCAACACTGTAAATTTTCCTTTTAGGAGGGAGAACGAGCTAAAAACCAGAGGGTTAAAGTCGATGCATGTAAAAAGCAATATATTAACATCTTGTATGTTGGCACATATAAATACTGCGAATAAATCTAGCATTCTTGACTTTGAAAAAAATTGCAAAATGCAACAACCGTGTCGGACAAATTTGACGCAGATCGAATTGGTTTTTTTTAAACTCAAAATGTTCCCTCATTCGCAACGTCTCATACACTGCTTCGCGTGATCCCGAAGAATGGCGGGATTGGCCGAGTTTTCACGATTGTATGTTCCCCATGGCTCTGTTAGTGAGTGTCAGCATAGAATATTCCACTTATCTCTAGACACAGGAAGTGACCAATATTAATTCCTGTGCATTTGCACCCAAATGGCTAAAGTCCCCCGCCTGGATAGCATTGGTTGATATGTACATGTTGAATATTTTGAATATTGTATGGGGTTCCCAGTTTGAACAAAGGTATCGTAGAATCACATAAGGGTATGTGTCGGAAGAATTGTTCAACATGTACAGCAACGCTTCTCTGTGAGCACTGACATATCTATATCAGTGACACAGACAACAATGAACGAATGAATGGTGTTTTACGGCACGTCGACACATAAATAGCAGGTGTGGTTTAGGTTAGAACTGTAGCTAGTGAGCAACCCAATTTTGTTCATGATCACTGTTTATTTATTAGATTTGTGTTGTTAACCATGATATATAATACCAAAATAAGTATCTCTTAATTTTATGAGGGCTACAAGCATTCTTATCTGCATATAAAGACCTCTTAGTCGGATTAGTTTTTAGCCGGGTTTTCAAAAACCGGTGCATAGATATATCTCAATATTACCATGTCCAGTCTTCATCACATTTTAACAGAATCTTCCTGTCATCAAGCACTGACCATACTCTGAAAACTAGGTCACTATGACTTACTTTTTCCAAAACATATGTTACGTCAACCTTTTTGTATATGTTGCGTGGGGACGGGTGTTAATGTTATATCTGTTGTATCTCAACATTACCATGTCCGTACATCGTGCCATGATTTAGACATTTTTCTCAATTACTTTTAGTGAAAATTAGAAATCCACACATGTATAAGTAACCAAGAAATAAAAGAAGGTTAAAGTACATGTTTTAATACAATATTATCTTTACGTGGTCCGAGTATTAACTTTCATACACCATCCGACCCCTTCTCCAAGAAGCGAAAACGGGGTTGGCTGGGGTATGAAATAAAAACAGAAATTTTGGCTTAAAAAAGTTCGCATATTGTAAAATTAACATTTAATAGATAATTTTAAACAAGTTATCGCATTGATTCCGTAAAAATGGTTTTTATACGTGTTTTATTGTCGGAATATACGTTATAAATCCTGCTAATAGACGCTTTCGCATCGCTTAATGGAATTAAGGTTGGACCACGTAATGTGTATATTAGAAACATAGTCAATGTTAAAAAACACCGGTATAAATTGACCTTGAAAACAGCGGGAAAACCTTGAAAAAAAAAACACCAGCAAAAGACCTTGAATTTTGTTCTCGGAAAATTGTGGGAACCCTGTTTGAATTGAACATTTATCTAACGTAAGAAAATGTATAATCTTTCGGTCTCCGGTTTGAAACTGATACGAAACCGGCTTGAAATACCATTTTCAGCAACTGATCTTTCGGTCTCCGGTTTGAAATTGATACAAAACCGGCTTGAAATACCATTTTCAGGAACTGATTGCGAAGACGTTTCAAGTTTCCATTGCGACAACAACAACACAGAATGTGTAAACTTCGTGGTAATGTGTGATGGACGTGATAATTGTCGAAATGGTTTCGACGAAGAGGGATGTGGTATGTTTAATGTCTTTTGTTTTGTGTATGGTTTATTTTCTTACTGTGTAGGCCTCAGAAGTTATTACATATAGCGGTTTGTACAAATCTGGGTAATATTAGAACTTATCATATAACAGACTCATCAGGCCCGTAGCTGGACCAGTTTTCGTCATACGCATGGTTGATCGCAATACCAACAAATCATTGAAATTGCTTTGAAATGCATTATGTTGGTTTTTTTTTAATGTTCATATAGGCAGCTACGTGCCTGACAGTGTATCACCTAATTTATTGTTTACTTGTACTGACCGAAGCTAAATATCTGTTTACTTTCGGACAGTGTCAAGTTAAGTGTTTAAATATCACGCAATATGAAGTTAAGTAAACGAAAGATGTTAGGCGAGTTAACTTGATATTGGATAGTTATTGAAAACCAGAGAGAGCGAGAGAGAGAGAGGGAGAGAGAGAGAGAGTAGTAGTAGTACATGTAGTATGGTTATACACGTTTTTTCTGACACATATAGTTTATCAATTGTATCATACAGTTAGACTACATGGTATTTCTGTAGTTTATAGCCCAATACGCCAGATATTATCACAGAATTCAGCAATATATTATGTCCCATTTTATTGATTCTTTTAGATTATGTATATTTAAAACGTAACACTTAGTCCTATTGTCGGCTATTTTTGATGAAAAACGCTTTTCTTTCACCCTTTTTTATCATTGTGTGATTAAGGACTATTTTCTGGCATATATTTGCTCCTTGATCTGTACGAACCGTAAGATATTATGATGTTATTAATTAAAGTGTTTTCATATTGGCCCAGTTATTGGTCCAAGGACTGTCATATTGGCCCAATGACCAATAACTCGGACAATATGAAAACACTTAATTAAAGACAATTTTATTAATTAACAGCCACTACAGTGTAATTTGTTTTTAATCAAATTATTTTGACATACTTTGTGTTTATTTATAGTAACGTTAATTTCATTTATATGTCAAAAAGCGAGCGCGAATGAAGTTACTTAACGTGAATGACGTCACTCAAATCTCGTATTGGCGAGTTTCTTCATATTAGCCTTGTTTTTTTTCATATTGGCCGACTTCCGGTTCATATTGGCCGAGTTTGCGTCGTATTGTGTGTAGAGTTTCTAGTAAAACAAGGCTAATATAGTTAAGTTAATTAATAATAAGTTTTTATAGATAAAAAAGGTTCGTTTAAGGGTGCCCTCTGGTGAATATCAGAACAGATAGAATTTTTTATTTCCCTGTTTTTTATGAAGACTAACATATTACTAGTTAGTTTCTGGAAAAATAATGATGGGTCGGTGATTTAACTTTTTCGCAAAATTAATCTTTAGTAATACACTCTCACAGTGCGGTTTTAAATTCTGAATTAGCTGCAAATTGTGTATGGCAACTTACATGTGTGTAGTGTGGTTTATAGAACAGGTATTGATTTTCCGTTTTTTTTAATGTAATAGATCATACTTTAGGACGAAATATTAAGGGTTGGGGTATTTTTATCACCATCTGAAAAATTAGTACATCCCTTGTCATTACCCCACCCAGTTTACTATAAATTGCATTTTTAAATTTGTGATCCATAAATTTTTCATGATAAAGGAACAGATAACTTTTTGAGATATTTTGTCTACAATATATACAAGACCTGAGTATCAGAATGAAAAAATAAAAATTGGGGGTCGGTGTGCATATAAGAAAGATATTCAATAAAAACTAAGAAAAAAATGTGCTTTTTTAGATTTCGACGAGCTCTGACATATAACGGCATAGGTCTGTAACAAATAATAGGAAAATACTTTTTATTCCTGTCTATGTATATGCTAACACATGTCTTTGTAATAAAGTTTAAATTAAGTGAATATCTTAAATGGTTTTTGAGAAATACCATCTTTTGTACCCCTACCCCCCATTTTAGCTTATGTTAAAAATTGTCAATTTTGGGCACAACATGTGAGGTCAAAAAAAAAATCTAATTTTTTTATATTTTTTTTGCACTAAAATATCCCTATTGGGCATAAGTTTGTTACTGTATAATTATTTTTTCCAGTTTTATTATAATTTTTGAAATATAACAAATGTAAATTTCCGGAAGTGCAAAAATCCAAAACCTCAGCAGAGGGCACCCTTAAGTTAATAACCAAGTACTTACAAATGGATTACAGAGATCAACTATTTGATTCAATTGTTCGAATGTTTGGCTACAGATCTCATATTGTTAGCGTTTTATCAATCTCTGATACCGTGATTCACATGAAGATGATTTGGAAGAATAGTTCCACTTAAAAATGAGTCTAGTATGTTGAAATGATTTTTCATAAAAGTATTTTCTTTTAAAAAGGCAACTTTCACCCCAAATGTTAAACATTTATCCTTATCTTTGTCTTGTGGACTTTTTCTGGAACTCATGATACTGATTTGAAAAATAATAAAATACTTTCTGTTGGAATTTGTTTGACCCGGAGGGCTAACATAATTAGCCTACTTTAACTGTAGCATATAATCAACCTATGGTGGCTGATTTACAAATGTAGTGACGTATTGATATATATTGTGTTTGGTGGCTCAATGAAATTTATCTGTGTTGTTAAGTTCATATGATATCTTTTTTCAGACACTAACATCATGGAGTTGTGTAGGCGAAGCTCAAGAAATAGGTTTTCCCACAGGAAATATTCTTTCGGAAAGCTCAGCAAGTAAATATGTTTAAAACACGTTTCTAGATAAATTAATGCAAAGTATTATAACATTAAGAAGTACAGAAACGGTATCAAAGACTAACCACACACTGAACCATTTACCGACTACGGACTAACACACACCACACTGACCATAACTAACTTAGATACACTCAAATATACACAAAACACGGCCAAACACGCACCCACTAGAAATATTAATTAGAATACAATTTCTAAAGTATACTGATATAACCTAATATACTAATGGCCAAATCCACTGTGACCAGATACTTACTAGAACTACCTTACATATAGTGGCTACGGTTTAAAACACCGATCAAGAACTTACTAACATATAATGCCTATACTGTGTCCGCGGACACAGACGCCCCCGCAAAGATGTTAACGCTCCAAAGATATACTCGTCTTTGAATGAGACGTTATCAGCATGTCATAATCAAATAATCCCCTGCATATTCTTACTACGGAATAACACACACTGACCAGATCCGTTCTTCAATATACTGACTACGGCCTAAACACAATGGCTCGAAACATACAAACACTGACTACGGACTCCCTAGAATTTACATAACATTCACTGAATGTGTCTTAACATACATTACTAGGAAGCTGACAACAGCCTATAACATACTATAACTAAGTAATCTGAAATATCGTCTTTGACAAACACATACTACGAATACTACAGACAACAACATAACATAAACTGACAATTTTCTAAACACATACAGGTATTAACATAACAATAACGGCAAATGACTATATACATGTACTAGTCTGACACATACTGAATATGAATATACTGGTAGATGAATACTGACTACATCATAACATACACTGACTAAGTACCTACTATTCAATTCAATTTAATTCAATTCAATTGCTATTCTCCTGGTTTTGCGCCTTTGAAAACACCAAACATAACCGTATTTGTTTTTCATAATAATGTAAATAAAAACATCTGAGTAAAATGTTTGGAAAAACCTTATACACATACATTTTATAATGCATACACATTAATGGTTTCAATCGTACCATTAGTTATAATACTATTACAGGAAATCCTGCTTTTTTCTGACAAATAAAAAATGTCGTGGCGTAGAGAGACCGTTAACCATCGGAAGTGAACTCACGCAACGACGACTTCAACATTACATTGATCATCGCTATCTTGAAAATTGGGAATGTAAGTAGAACTAGTGTCGCAATATTATATTAAATATAGCCCATGGTATATAGCGTCCGCTGAAATTGACCTGTCATGGATTACATGGTAGCGAAATGAACATGGGTAAATGAGTGGTGGGGTACACGTTACAGTATATTTTTATACTTCCCGTGACGTCACAATCGTGTGATAGTATACAGTTATTTCATGGATGTTTTGGGAACAGTCAAAACTATTGTCCCAATGTATAGTTTTGACTGTTCCAAAAACACTCATGAAATAACTGTTTTATTACCTAGTTCTCTATATAATCAGTATTTGCAAATCGGGATTCATTTGAGTTAGCTATAGGAAAACAAAATAACACAATTTTAATGACTTAATTATATTTCATAATCGCTAAATCAGGCTAAATCAGGCCTGTGGCTACGCTTAGGCACACCGAGGCAGTAGCCTCGGTAGAATTTTGGGAATGTACCTACTTTACATATAAACAACTTTAGTACAGTATCGAAAAATAATAAAACATTGAAAAAAAAAACCCGTCGTACTTCGAACTGAAAATGCACTTAAACACAGTAAATCACATATAGAAAACAAAGCGGGTGGGAGTTTAGGTGCAATGCGCATGCCACCGGACCTCCATATAAAGGGAGTTGCCTCAGTTAAATTATATGGGCTGGCTAAAGGCCTGTAAATATTAATTACTAACCCCGAATAAAAAAATACTGTGACGTTGAGTCATGGCGTTAATAACGAGTTGATGACGTCGACGCCATCCGCCCAATGTTTGCATATAATACACTTATTTAAAATGTAATAAATAGATTATTTAACTGCTGGTTTAGATTATACAGAAATCATTTAGTCAATGTTAATTTTGTTAATTCTTCGTTCATTCAGATCGCTATGTCTTTGAGCATTCAGATCGCGCATGAAACAGTTCATTGTCAGGAGGGCAACAGTCGAACTGTTTCACTCCTGTGACGTCAATATGGGGAAACAGTCAGAAATGATTAATAACCATTTATATAGAGAGTTACGGTGAACAATATAAATTGCTCCTCGCTAAGGGTATGGGCAATTTATACAGGAGTGTAAACGTGAGGTATACTAATATGACTTACATGCTGTTCCGATAAGAGTACACGAATCTTTCATGGGTATCCGGTGGTATAAGAGTTTTTATCGGAACCGAGACTCTGCCGAGGTTCCGATTAAACTACTTATACCGAGGGTTGGAATTCCCTATCTGAGGCTGAAACCCCCCCCCCCTTTTGGTACGCAGTATTCAGTGCGTTTTAGGCGGTTTTCAGTACGCACGAGCCTGGTACGCAGTACTCGCACAACACACTATTTAGTATTTAGTACTCACAATGTATTTTTAAAATCAAATATTTATCATTTAAATGTAAAAAAAAAAAGATCATAAAATGTAAATAAAGGTCTACTTTTGTTAAACGGGCCTTCAGCAGATTCCGGCTCTTAGGTGTTTTAGGTTCCGCATTACAGAATGCGCTTTCGACAGTTGAACACATTTAAGTCCCTTTTTGGTGGCTACTAGAAGTCGGGACGATGTTAAATAAAGTTAAAATATAGGGTGTGTGTGTGTACGGTATGTCCAATAACTCCTTATTGATACTTTTTCTTATAAATGGTTTATTTCAACGCAGAATGAATCAGTCTATGTGTGCACACGAAAGTTAATCAAATTTTATCATTTTTTGTTCATGCTCATTAAAGGTCTTCATCATGACTCCTGCATTGTTTCAGGTGCCATCTCGCTCAAATCACTGGAGCAGTGGCAGAAAAACAATAAACGTGGCTCCAGCGTAAATGGAGTGTCTACAATAGCATTTGCAGCAACTCTGATGTTCTGCAGGTGATAAGGTTCTAGGCCCATCCTCCATATTTTATCTCGATGAACATGGAGGATGAGTGTGGCATGTTCATTCTTGTTAGGCGCCATATAACTTATCATGTGTTGGTGCGCCTTAGAACCCAATTCAATTAAATACAATAACTTTCCAGGACCTGTTATCAAAAGTGATTATCATATATGGACCAGTCTTACTCATACTATTATTTTTCATATTAAACTATCGTTTTCTTATAATTAAAATTAATATATATTAATGTAAAATGGTCTAGCGGACATAAATATATTATTTTTTTATGTAATTATGTTAAAAAATGACTTTGTAATTAATGATTTACTTTGTAGGACCGCCTAAAAATAGACAAAAGTTTTGTCTAAATGACTTGGACCAGTCGTACTCATAATATTATTTTTCATAAACGATCGTGTTTCTATAATTAAAGTTAGTATATATTAATGTAGAATGATCTAGCGGACGTAAATATGTATTTTTTATATAATTGTGTTAAAAATGACTTTGTAATTAATTATTTACTTTCCGGTACCGCCTAAAAATAGTCAAGGATTTTGGCTAAATGACTATGAGCGTTCGTATTCTTCTATTTAATCCTCAAAAACGAACATACGTTTGTGTTTTACTAATACTGATTTATATCAGCGCAGAAGTTAGGGTTAGGCTTATTTGTTATAACATTTACTTTCCGGGACCCGATTCTTTATTTAATTTTCTATCCAAGTTGGGTCACCCATGTTTGCCATAGGTATTTTGTTAAAACCATCATATCATAATGATAGTAAACAAACATTTTATTTTTTTTGTTGGTAGTTATACTAACAAACATAAAGAAGCATTTATGTAATAAACACGAAATGGGACACGGATGCCCCCACTTTAAACCATCTGCCTAACTGCGACCTTGACCTTTGAGGCACTGACATGATTCTTTCACAAGACACACCTTCTCATTATAATGAACATTTGTGTGAAGTTCGACGCATTAATATCCTTCAGTAGTTTTAGACTAATGGCTGACATGAAAGAGATGACCTTTGACCTCCAACTGTCACCTTGACCTTTGATGCACTGACGCGCGCGACACACCTTCTCAATTTGATGAACATTTGTGTGAAGTTTGACGCAACTCCCTTTAGTAGTTTCCAAATAATGGCTGAGACATGATTTCATTTAAGATTGTTTTGCCTTTGACCTCCAACTGTGACCTAGACCGTTAAGACACTGACATGATTCTTGCACGCGACACACCTTCTCATTGTGACGAACATGTGTGTGAAGTTTGAAACAACTCACTTCAGTAGTTACCAAGTAATGGCTGAGACATGAATCTTTTACGATTTGTTGACGTTTGACCTCCAACTGTGACCTTGACATTTGAGGCACTGTCATGATTTTTGCACGCGACATACCTTCTCATTGTAATGAACATTTGGGTGACGTTTGGCGCAACTCACTTCAGTTGTAATGGCTGAGACATGAGTTTTTTCACGATTATTTTGTCCTTTGACCTCCAAGTGTGAGTTGACCTTTGAGACACGAACATGATTCTTGCGTGTGAAGTTTAATGCAACTCCCTTCAGTACTTTCCAAGTAATAGCTGAGACACTATTTCCGACGGACAGACGGACAGTGCAATTACTATATGCCTCCCTGTGGGGGCATAAAACAATATTAAATTACTTTGTTATTAAGCATTAACGTTCCGGGATTGCATATGAATGTGCTTTAACATATACTTGTTTTATAGTTTTTATAACATGATTAGTCATTCAGCAGTCAATAGTTATCTTATCTTTATTTTTATTTTTTCTCAATATTTTTTTATTTTAATATGTAAGTGACATATCGAGGGTATAACACCGTACTGTGCTATATCGACATATTTGTATAGGAAATATAATATAATAGAAGAAAAAAGACAAAAAGTAACAAATATACAGTTTCATAATGTTTAATTCGTCATTTTATTAGTAATAATGATACAAGCCTGTTGGATCCTTTTCTTTTTTATAAATATTTAATCTTGTATAGGTATGATAGCATAAAACGATGATGATGTTGTGTAAAAAGACCAGAATAAAGTGCACCTATTAACAGTTTCTAAAAGAACTATGATGTCATTTGTGCTAAATAGTATTCAGTATTCGGTCTCTAAAATAAGGAGTATTCAGTGCTCAGACCTCAAATTAAGGAGTATTCAGTATTCAGCGGGGAGGGAGGGGGGGGGGGGGGGTGGGGGTGTTACATCCTCCTATTTGAACCGAATACCCATGATAGATTATTTTTCTTGCATATCAGACATGTTGCGCCTTGACGACGCCAGCTACTAACGTTTTCCATGTTTTCCTGCATACCGGATGTTAATGCTTGCGTGACTTTACCCATAAAGATAAGACTTTCCATCCCCCATGTAAAACGTGGATAGCATTATCCAGTATGCAAGAACATAATTTTATTAAATCATTCTTAATGTCGTGAGTAAATCAGTTATTTTCTTAACTTCAAGCATGATAAAACAATAGAAACAATCTTAGGTAATTGGCGTATGTATTCGGGCAGACAATAAAGCTCAAGAAAACAAAGAGGGAAACACAAAACCAAAATTCATTTTAAACATCATTAAGTAAATCAATAAATCAATACATAAATAAACAAAAAAGAAATAAATTATAAATAAATAACTTTAAATAAATCAAGAAATAAATTATGAAGTAATCAATATATAAATTATCAATGAATTCATTATCAATAAAACAACAAATCGATCAATCAATCAATCAATCAATCAAGCAATCAATCAAACAAGCAATCAAGCAATCAATCAAGCAATCCAATCAATCAATCAAGCCAGCAATCAATAAAGCAATCAATCAATAAAGCAATCAATCAAGCATTCAATCAATCAATCAATCAAATCTAGTCTAATGAATTTTCCAAAATGCATGGCATACCCTGCCAAATAAAAAAAGGCATACCCTGCCCGAATATATATTAAAGGCATAGCAAGGACCAAACACCAAGCTAACGCCCAACTCAAGTCAGTCCTGAAGTCACGCATTCTAGTTACTAGACAGGGCTGAGCGGCACCAACCGCATAACATATCCTTCCAAATAAAATAGGCATACCCTGCCAAATAATATAAGCATACCCTGCCAAATAACAAATACAATAGACGTACCCTGCCAAATAAAATAGGCATACCCGGCCAAATCATATAACCATACCCTGCCACATAAAAAATAAAATAGTCATACCCTGCCAAATAAAATAGACATACCCGGCCAAATAAAACAAGCATACCCTGCCAAAATAATATAGGCATACCCTGCCCAAATAATACAGCGTACCCTACCAAATTACGCATACACTGCCAAAATAATATAGACATACCCTGCTAAATGATATA